>PVHX01001838.1:0-188419 GCA_004024805.1 Geosciurus inauris
GCATATAAAGATGTTTAATATGAAGAATGTAATCTGCTTATAATTTTGTGCAAAGTTAGAAAAATTATGATTGTAACAATTTTTTTTTCTATTTGCCTCAACAAATGTTTTCAGTGAACAGTGTGTACAGCTTCTGAAAATTTGTTTTTTTCTGTTATGTTTGATAACATGTATTAAAATGCAACTTTTGAGAAAAATTAAAAAAAAAATGTCTCCAGATATTGCCAGTGTCCCCTTAGGAGACAAAACCATGCCAGATGAGACCTACTCTATTAAACCGACTTGGACTGGTAATGCCAAAGGCTTTTATGCGAAGAGGGGCTCTGAGGCCACTTGGAACCAGGGCAATGAGGAGCATCCCTCAGGCCTGCTTACCAGACATGGGCTGGTCATTCACTGCTGTCCAGGTGTTGCTTCCCTTCTTGCGCTTCTCAACCAAGTAACCCAGGATGTGGGCACTGCCAGGGCCCCGAGGTGCCATCCATGTGAGAGTTATGCCCTGGCTAGAGGCCAACACAATGGCCGGGGTAGAAGGGGGACCTGGGATTGCTGGGGGCAGAGAAGATGAAGGTCAAGCAGAGGCTGAGGCAAGGTGCCAGCTCATGAGGAGGTTCTGGGGTAGAAGGCATGGGGCATCTGGGAGCAGGGCTACACCCTATTTTTTTCCTGAAATGGTAGGGACCAGACTAGCCTGCTCTGGGACACTGTTCTGGCTGCTCTGGTGCAGGAATGATAGGTCTCAGAGTCTAGAGCTAGGCTCAAGTTCCCTCAGCCTCAAGCCCCTTGTTAGGATATTCCAAACTAGGAGTACATGATGCAGAAAGATGCTGGCCTCTACTCAGGCCCTGAGAGAACAGGCTGTGTGGCTGTCCCCTCACTCCCACAGACCCCATCAATCTTATTTTCTGACCTGGCTGCCAGATCCCAAATCAAGCTGAGGTAAGGAGTCTCTGTTGGACTTTAGAAGGACCTCAAGGCCTCAGGCACAAGCCAGTGTCCTTCAGACGCAGGGGCAGACCTGCTTGCCCTCTGGCCCAGTGGGGATCTAGGAGTGTTCCCCACCGCCAGCCCCAGCCCTTTCTCTCACCGTCGGGAGCCACCAGCACCTCCTCAGACTCCAGGGCCTCCCCAGCCCCCTCCGAGGTCACAGCTCGCACACGGAAAGTGTACTTCCTGCCCTGCTCCACGCCAGCATCGGTGAAGGTAGTGCTGTCAGTGGGGGGTTCGCCCACCTTCAGCCAAGTGCTCCTGCCGGCCTGTCGCCTCTCCACCACGTAGTGCTGCACGGCCTGGCCCCCATCGTCCTTCGGGGGCCGCCAGCGGAGGCAGACACCAGCCCTGTGGCCATCCTGCACCTCCAAGGGCCCCTGTGGGGGCTGAGGCTTGTCTGGGTACCCACGGAGAGGAGCAAGAGGAGAAAGGGGTCAGAGAAATTGGAAAGAAGCTGCGTCGGCCTTCTCCCTCCACAGTGGGCAAGCCTTTAATGGGGTGAACTGCCCGGAGAGACTTGGGCACTACCCACAGGTTCACAGGTTTCCTGAGATAGACAGATGTCCTTGGCCTCCACCCCACAACACACACACACACACACTCACACACACACACACACACAAATGTACCATGGAATGCTTTAGCCTGTGCCAGCCCCATTGGGTGGGTGCATGGGACTAGCTCAGCCCCCTGGACACAGCAGTCCTATGCTGCTGGCATTACTCAAGCTGGGGGCCACAATCTCACTCCAGCAACTTTCCTAGTGCCCAGGGTGTGGGGGCTCATGGAAGAATAACCATGTCCTCCCCAGCAGGAGCCCAGCCCTTGTTCATCCAAACTGCATCTTCCTACCCAGTATGAGGAACAGACAGAGGACAGACAGGGGTGGTTTTGGATGCAAACGGCATGCACAAGAGGATCAGAGCCAGCAGAAACCACACCCCAGACCTGCCCTTGCTGGCAGGGAGGACCTGGAATCCCTGGGACCCTCAGGGCTTGGATGGGGTGAAGGCTGGGGTTGGCACCTATGACTTGCAGGGTGAGTTCAGCCTGCGCAGAGCCTCCCTCGCTCCTTAGCATCACGCTGTACTGGCCACCGTCCTTCCTGCCCACGCTGGGAAGGCACAGCCGTGTGTAGCCATCCCCCAGGGCCACCTGGGCCCCCCTGCGGCTGCTGCCCACCACCTCAGCCCCGTCCTTCCTCCAGGTGGCCTGAACAGGGAGGTGGCTCTGGAAGGGGATCTTCATTGTCACTGGCTTCCCAGCCTTGACCACCAGTGGCTCTCTCAGTTTCTTGGTCACATCTGGAGCAATTATGGGGGGATCTAGAGAAAAAACAGGACGAGGGTGTCAAAGAAGACCAGGTACCCAGTCCCTGGAAACACAGAAAGAAGGGAGGTTGAGCTAAGAGTAAGGAACCCCACACCCCACCTCAGGAGGACAAATAAGGGAAATGGGCTTTGAAGCAGGAGGGACCAGGGTTAGACTTCACCAAGGACTTCCTAGCAAGGAAGGAGATTAGATGCTGGAAGGGGGAGAGCTCGGGTTGATTTTACAAATCATTTTCTCGGACTGAAAAGGCTGAAGACTGGCTACAAAATTCAGGAGTTTCAAAGTAAAGCATATCTACTTTTTGCAGAGACTGCCAGACAGGTAAGGACAGGGCTGGGCCTCACCCTGGACAGTCAGGGTGGCCTCGCTCTGCTGGTTGCCGGCTACAAAGGTGTACCTCCCGGCCTGGGTGCCCTGCACGCAGTCGATGAGGAGTCTGTGCACCAGCCCATCTTGCTCAAAGACGACCCCATCCTGGGCAGTGAGCTGGAGACAAAGGCCACAACAGGAGACAGTCACTCCCACCCCCACCTGGCTCCTCCAGGCTGGCCCACCAGCTCTCTCTGCTGGTGAAGTTTCTGGAATCACAATGACAGCTACAGGATCGGAATGTGCCAGCACAGCAATTTTGTGCTAATCCATGATTGATACCTCATTTAACTGTCACAACAACCTTATTAGATAGGTAGTATTAGCTGGATTTGTAATCCTAGCAATGTGGGAGGCTGAGGCAGGAGGATCACAAGTTTGAGCTGAGCTTTAGCAAGTTAGTAAGGCCTAAAGCAATTTAGTGAGACTCTGTCTTAAAATAAAAAATAAAAAGGGTTGGAGATGTGGCTCAATGGTAAAAGCTCCTCTGTATTAAACCTCCAATACCAAAAAAAAAAAAAAAAAAAAAAGATACTATTGTTCTTTCCATTTTATAGGTGAGGAACTTGTCTAAAGTCACAAAACTGATGCCATGTGCTCTGAACCACTGTGCTGTCTCCTCCCGATGGGATAGCTATGGTGGAGCACAGAGGGGCTACAAGACTGATGAAGGAGCCCCCCTGGTTGGGATGGGAAGTGCATTTGTATGACGCCTTAAGGGATGGGTGGAACTTGCAGGTGCAGGTACAGAGAAGACATTTTGGGTGGTGGAAGGAGAATAAGGAGTATGCCAAGGAGTTGCTGGCACCATATTCATTTATATTTTTTCATTTTAAACACATCAAGTTGTTGGCTATATAAGCTTCTCCCAAGGTGGGTATGTAAGTAAAATTAAGAGTCAACGATTTTCTTGCCAAGCCTCCATCCTCTATGTCTCTGCTTTGTCCCTGTCCCCGTCACCACCAGCACCCCACATTGGTTGGTAAAGAGAAAGTGTGAGGGGACAATACCTTGACTCCATCCTTGAACCAGGCACCAGGTCCCAGGTCACTGGTGAGAGTACAGGAGAGTGTGGCTGCCTCCCCCTGCTGCACCTCTATGTCAGCCAATCCCTGAGAGAAGTAGCCCATGGGGCCTGGAGAGACACATGGGGAGTCCTTAAGGCCCAGCCTGCCAGGCTATGGCCTGTGCTGTACCCTGGGGAACCACCATGGTCCTGCTCCACCAGTGCCAACATAGCCAAGCCTCCCCTTTTCTCAATAGGACCTAGGCTGGTACAGGGACCTCTGAGTCACACAGATGGGAAATACTAGTCACCCACAGAAAATTAAGCCAACAACCCTGGTATTTCAGTCATAGGGTTTTAGGGCCAGGTACCTCACACAAAGAGGCAGTAATCATTTGCTGAATTTGCAAAAGATTCCTGAAAATGGGGGTGCTGGCAGGGGTGAATTCCTGCAACTGGAGGAAGAAATTGGGACTGGCCCAGGCATTCCAGTGTCCAGGACGCTTGTCCTTGGCTCTACCCTACAGGAGCCAGCCCAGCCAAGGAAACCTACCTCGGGCCCTCGGGGAGAAACTGCCAGTGTCGGGCTTGTATCTGGATCTGGAACTCTGCGTGGCATTCCACCCCTCGCCAAGGATGTCCGACCTGCTGTCTTCAGCACTTTTTCTGCTGCCAAGATGTCTGGGGGTGCCCTGGCTCTCATCTCCACTCTGAGTCTCCCTCAGGTACACTCCGTTGTCACTGCCAGGTGGCATCCTCCTGCCTCTGGCTTCCTCTGTGCTCCCTCTCTTTGCTGCCTCAACCCCAGACTGTGCTTGATACCTATTCGGGTGGGAACCTGGCCTCCTCCCTGACCTTCCAGATTCTTCGGCCTCCCATCCTTCATACTCCTTTAGGGCCCTGGGACCTTGGGCTTTGTCATTCTCAGCCTCCAAAAACCTCTGCTCCCCAAGAGACCCCCTCCCTCCTCCCTGTTCTTGGCCTAATTGAGAGTCTGGGCCCTGGATCTGTCCTGATCTCCCTCCAGAGCCTTTTCTCCCAAAGGAACCATCTAAGCCATTCCTAGATCCCTGCAGTTTGGACTCCTCAGGTTTGGGAGCAAGACCATCTCTCCACTCTGTGGAATTCCCCTTGCCTAGGCCACCTGAGTCCTCTGCACCACCAGGCCCACCCCTTCTAGAACTTGAACCTTTACTCTCCAGGGACCGTGGGCCTTGATGACCACCAGCAGCCTCATAGCCTGGGGAATGTTCCCTGCCCCTAGAGTCCTCTGGCCCCTCATGGATTCCCCTGAAAGTGGAATCTTTCTCTTGCCAAGAACCATGAGCCATGGAGCCTGGGAGTTGGTTCCCAGCATGTTTGCTGCTTTGGCCAAACTCCTGATCTTCCCAGCCTGGGGCACCAGCACTGCTCACCCCTTGCCCATCAGCAGGCCCTGATGTTGACTTGCCCCTTCCCCCAAGTGTAGAGCTGCTGTCCACAATCTGTCTTGCCCCTGATGAGCTACCAGAACCTGCTCCCATCATTCTGCCTCCTGGTAGCGAGTCCCTACTTCCCTGGGATGCCTCTCCCCATGGGCCAGCCATTCTGCCCTTGTCCATTGTCCCTGACCCTGCTTTCCTCAAGTCCTGTTCATGTCCAGACTCCAGAGTAGCTGTCCCTGCCCAGGTCTCACCCTCCGTTGCCTTCCTACCATCAAGAAACCTAAAAGCCCCTAAATCCCCTGTTTGGCCTATAGACTCACTCTGCCTGCTAGTAGCTCCTCTGTCCCCAGGAGTCCCTGGGATCCCAGACCCATCTTGCCACTCTCCAACACTTGATTTTCCTTTGGAACCAACAGTCCCCAAGGTTTCAGGAATCCTTGAAGTTCCATAGCCCCCAACACTGCTCTTGGAGTCCCTTCCATCTGAAAGAGTCTGTGGCCCTCCCTGTGTCCCCAGCATCCCTGGGCTCATGGGGCTGTCCCTGTGTGCTGCACCATCTGCAGTACCCAGCATTCCTGCCATCCCAGAGCCTACTCCAGGACCTGCCCCATGTATAAGCCCCATTCCTTTGCCCTTTTCTGGACCATCACTAGAGCCTGTGCCACCTTCTGATGCTACCCAGTATCCTGCCCCCTCCCCCATGGCTTTGTGGTCTCTGGGTCCTGCATTGTATCTCATTCCAGTCAGTGAGCCTGGTGGTCCAAACTTTCCAGAACCATCTCCATACTGCATCTTGCCCTCAAGCCCCATTTCCCCTGATCCTCCTGAGCCTCCTCTATAACCAACCTCATCCCCTGAACCTGTTCTTCCAGCTCCCCTTACACCATCCCTAAAACCTGCCTCGCTCCATGGCAAAACATCCCCAGAATGCTCCAAATCACTCCCATAACCTACCTTTCCCCCTGACCCCATGTCCCTAGAACCTACAATACCATCCCTATAACCTGCCTCACCCCCTGACCCTATGTCCCCAGAACCTACAATACCACCTCTACAACCTGCCTCACCCCCTGAGCCCATGTCCCCAGAATCTCCAACACCATTCCTATAATGTGCCTCACCCCCTGACCCCATGTCCCCAGGACCTCCAACCCCACCCCTATAACCTGCCTTTCTCTCTGACCCCATGTCCCCAGAACCTCTAATACCACCCCCATAACCTGCCTCACCCCTTAACCCCTTATCCCTAGAACCTCCAACACCCCTATAACCTGCCTTACCTTCTGACCCCATGTCCCCAGAACCTCCAACCCCACCCCTATTACCTGCCTCAACCCCAGACCCCATGTCCCCAGCACCTCCAATACTGCCTCTATCACCTGCCTTTCCCCCTGACCCCATGTCCCCAGCACCTCCAATACCACCCCTATAACCAGCCTTTTCTGCTGATGCCATTCCTCTAAGGCCACCTAAGCCATCTCTAAAGTCTGCCGCATCCCCTAGTCCTGTTCTTCCAGGCCCAAGATCCTTTGACCCTATTCCATAAGCTGTTCCACTCCCAGTCCCCTGAGACTTGGGAATTTCAGACCCATCCCCATAACCCAGCACATCACCAGGCCCATGAAACCATGGGCTCTCTGAAGCGGCCCCAGCATGAGGAGCTGATGTCCCAGGATGCCTGTTATTGTCCCCATACCCTATTCCAGTTCCAGAGGCCCTATCACCACAGTACCTGGTCCTATCTCCATCACTCTCTTTTCCCCCTGCCCTCAAAGACCCTGGCTCCATGGCTCCTGGACCCCCCATTCCATCTTCATAACCCCTATCTCCAAAGGTCCCCAGGGCTCCTGAAGCCCTGAAGTCTGCAGAATCTCTAGTCTGACCCCAAGGCTTTATTGTTTCAGACCCCCCTGGCTCTGCTTCCACATGTCCTTCTCCAATAGTCTCCACTGTTCCAGAAGCCTTGGGACCACCTCTACCCACAGACCCCTCTGTCCCAGGACCCCCTAAACCACCATCAGAATAGTACCCTCCTGCAGAGCCTATTTGCCCTTGACCCCTGGGTGCACCCCAATTCTGGGCTTCACTGATGGGCATTCTATCAGGGCCACCTGAGCCATTTCTAAGACCAACACTGCTCCCAGATCCATATCCTGCAGGACCACGATGATCTTTATTTCCAGTCCATATTTCCCCAGGTCCACCTGAGTCAAGCCTGTAAGTACCCCCTTCCTCAGAATCTATTCTCACAGGTGCTCCAGAGGTAACTCTAAAACCAGCACCATGAGCAGACCCCATTTCTCCTGGCACTTTTGAGCCATCTCTATAAGCAGCTCTACTTCCAGGACCTACTCCCTTAAAATACCCAGAGCCATCCCCATCCCTAGATTCCTCTTCCCCGCTGCCTCCTGGACCATACTTATAGCCCATCTCAACTGTGGCTCCTTTTTCTCTGGAGCTTCCTGACCCATTCCAGAATTCTGATTCAGGCCCTATTGCCCTGGGATCTCTTAATCCTTCTGTGTCTCCTTGTGTTCCCCCAGACTTTGAAATATCCAGGCCTGGAGACCTAAGTAACCTATGGCTTCTGTCATCTATCTCCTGACCAGACTCCTTTGGCCCAGCTGCCTGGGCACAAACCATACCCTTTTCCCCTCCACTGGACCCTGCCACTCCAGGTCCAAGGTGGGTCCCAGTCTTTCTGAGACTGGACCCTGTGTCATCCCAGAGACCTGTGCCCTCAGACTGTGGTCTGCTGGAGTCCCCTGCTTCCTTCTGCCCTTCTGCCCAGCTATGGGGAGATTGAAGGCTTCTGGAGCCATCCCCTGTCCTGCCCAAGGCTCCAGCTGTGAACTGGCCACCTTCCCAGTCTCCAAGATCTCCTGGGCCTCCAGGGCCAGTTTGGTAGCTCCTTCCCACAACTGTAGTCCTCCCTGACCTTGGATCTGCCTCCTGTTGTGAGCTCTCAGCTTCGGCCTCAGGACTCCTGCCTCCCAGAAGAAATTTCCTGCCTCCAGATAGTGATGATTCTTGGAGGTGCTTGCCTCCAGATACCTTTCCTGGATACTCCCCTGCCTCCCAGTAGCTCCCACCTTCTGGATGGTCAGCATCTCCACTTCCCTGGGAGCCCCAAGATTCGGGGCCCATGCCTGCCTTGGAGCTCAAACTTCTTCCTCCAGGAAATTCCAGGGCACTAGGGCCTCCTGTCCCATTGTCTCGAGCTTCCCCCAGGCCAGTTTTGCTAGCCCACACTTCCCTTCCTGATCCTCTCCCATCTCCTCCCTCCATCTCATTCAGGTGATCTCCAGCCAAAATTTTCTCCCTTCCATCCCCTTTCATCCCAAACCCCTCAGGATCAGACTGGGGTCCCTGCAGAGCCTTCTTTCCTGTTCCAGGTCCCAGATGAGTGTCCCAGAGTTGTTCTTGGCCACGTATGTCCAGCTGACTGCCATTGACCTCTCTGGGCTCCTTTCCTCCCCTGCTACTCCCCAGTCCTCCAGCCTGAGAGGGACTGGACCCAGCCTCCCAGCCTCCTGCTGTTGCCCAGCTTCTGTCCCCATCACCATCTCTGCCATGACCTTGAAGTTTCCTTTCCATGAAGCCCAACCCTGATTCTGGGCCTTCTCCCTGTAGATGAGACCTCCCTGGAAAGCTTCCATCCAAGTCTCCCTCAAAGTAGGGCTGATTATCCTTGACAAGAGTGACTCTACCTTCCTCTGCTTCTAGAAAGCCCTTTCTGTCCTGTTCAGAGCCCCAGGCTAAGTCATCTGTCTCTTCATCCTCCATCAAGGAGTAGCCATGCCTACCAAGGCCACCCCTGCCTGGGTCTCCTGTGAGCTGAAGCCCAGAAGCAGGCCCTGCCTCTTCTAGGATGTCACTCATGGTACCCTGCCCCCTTGGCCTTCCTCGCTGGCCACTGATGCACCTGGAGTCTTCTGTGTCTGAGGCCTGAGCTCCTGGTGTCTGCAGCTGGTGGTCAGCACTTGTGGTCTGCAGGCCTTTATCCTTCCCAGCTTCCAGGAGATATTATGTACATGGAGGGGGAGGAGGATGGCCCCAAAGAGAGACAAAAGAAAAGACCAAAACTTCTGTTAAATCAGACTAAAGCACCTGCCTGACCCAACTCCTTTGCCTGACTCTCAGGTTCCCCAGTAGAAAACAAGCTGCCCATCTGAGAAGGAAGCCAAGATGTTCCAGAGATTGGCGGATAAATCCCATCTCCATTTCCCCCACTCTGTACCCACATTCCACCCCACATGCTTCGTGAGAAATTTGACACATAAGTACATAAGACAAAAGCCATTTGCTTATCAAATTGCCACAAGGAGTTGCATGATATTTAAAAAGATTCTCTTGCCCTATCCCCTGCTTTACATCTGTCCAATTTATAATTTTCCAGATCCTAGTTCCAGGGGAGATGTAAGAGTTCTCTCTGGTTTGGCCCAGAGTCTCCTCATCCACACTGAACCTGGGCCAATATTTCAAGCCCTATGCAGAGCCCTAGGGCCATCTTGGATCTGTGTTCCCAGAATAGTTCCAAGAGACCCAGGAAAGCAGAGGGAGTGGAGGAGGACAGGGCTGGCCATGAGAAGACTGCATTGCAGAGGAGCAAGAATGGATCTAAGGAGGGTTGGGGTGGGGGCGGCTCAGTGGCAGAGTGCTTGCTAAGCATGTAGGAGGCCATGGATTCCATCCCCAGGACCACAAAAAAAGAAAGAAAGAAAGAAAGAAGATGAAAGAGAAGGAGGTGGAGGAGGAGGAGAAGGAAAGGAGAAAAGAAGGGGAGGAAAAAGAAGGGAAAGAAAGAATAAAGCAGTAGATTGCACCCCCCACCACCACCAAGTGTGGTGGCACATGCCTGTAATCCCAGCAACTCAGGAGCCTGAGGCAGAAGGATTGAAAATTTGAGGACAGTCTCAGCAACGTGGTAAGGCTCCAAACAAATTTAGCAGGAGCCTGTCCTAAAATTAAAAAAAACTGGGGATATATGCAGCTCAGTGGTAAAATGTGCCTGAGTTTGATCCCCAGTATAGAAATGTGCATGCTCGCATGCACACACACACAGGATAGATTATATCTGGCATTAGTAGATGTAGTGGGTGGGATATGGACCTAAAACAGTGCCTGTTAGAGGGAAAACAATTTTTTTTTTTGGTACCGAGGATTGAACTCAAGGGTACTTGACTACTGAGCCACATCCCCAGCCCTATTTTATGTTTTATGTAGAGACAGGGTCTCACCAAGTTGCTTAGTGCCTCGCCCTTGCTGAGGCTGGCTTTGAACTCGCGATTCTCCTGTCTCAGCCTCCCAAAGTGCTGGGATTACAGGCATGCGCCACCACACCCTGGCTGGAAAAACAATTTTTAAAGAGAATAGCTCTAAGGACGGTTCCTTATTCTGAGTAAGAGAATGATTCAAAAGTAAATGACTGACCAAAGGAAACCTGGCTGCCCTGACCCTGACCGTGAGGCCTTGCCTTGGTGGAGGCAGGGAAAGACCGAGATATGACCACTTACCTTCAACCACCAGCCAGGCGCTAGAAGCGTGGAGCCCGGTACCCAGTGAATAGAGGCCCATGTCTGAGAACCGAGCCCCTCTCACCACCAGCCGGTGGGTCAGACCATCAGGGGACACAGATACTTCATGTTTGTCACTGAGTCGGAGTGGACGGTGCTGGAAATGCCAGGCAGCATTGGGACAGGGGCTGGAGAGAGTACATTCAAAGACCGCATCACCGTGCTCTTCACAGTGGGCCTCAGCCAACGGGACCACCACTCTGGGGGGGATGGCTGCGGGGGGACACAGGAGTGGGAGTGTCAGCTTGGCAGCATGATATAGTGTGACCTGATGCAGAGAGGCTGGGAGTTCAGAAACCCAGGTTCAGACCAGCTTGGCCACAGACTCCCTGTGTCACCTTGGATGGCTCACTTCCTCACCCGGGTATCAGTCCTCCACACACATAAAGTATGGGAGTCTAGTTAGCTTGTGATCCTTTGAAGCTATTTGCAGAAGTGGTGCCTCATTTCCTTCTCTTTCTTCAACCTTTGTTCAGCCATCTTCTTTATGGTCTATTCACCCAAAGCTTCCTTCCCCAGGCCTGTCCTTGTCCTTCCAGGAGCCCTCCAGAGCTGTCAGGTGCTATGCAGTGATGTGGCTACAGGGCCTCATAGGTATGGAACAAGGTTTAATGAGGAAGGTGGGGCAGCACCCAGATGTGTGTGTGGGGGGCATGGGAAGCAGCAAAGGAAGACCTATACAGGGCACAAGGGCAACTACCCCAGAAGGTGGAGCTTCTTGCTGGGGAGTTGTGGAGAGGAGGACATGCATCCCAAAGGAGTAAAGTTATGGGAAGAGGCTGTGAAATCTGTTTGGGTGGGATCTGAAAATAATTGACTAGCAAAAGGTTTGTAGGCAGGGGCATGAAACGTGTTCTGTGTCTGTGACTGTAACTTGGTAGAGCCAGCTCAGCACCAACAGAGGACAGCATGAACCAAAGCTGAACATCACCACTTAAATACCTGGGTGTGCATCCCTCTTCTCAATTGTCTTTGCAATGGGGCCATGTCACATTTATCCCCTCACCATGGCACCGAAATGGACTCCATTTCTAAAAGATCTCCCCCATTCAAATTTCTGCAATGGAGACCACTCACCATTGGCTTCCAGTTCTGTGGAGAAGACCACGGTATCCTCCACCTTGACCTGGTAAAGGCCAGCGTCCTCAGGCTTCAAGTCCAGGATCTGGAATTGGTAGCGTTTCCCCAGCCGCCGCAGACAGTGCTTGGTCTGGTTGTCAAAGCCATAGGGAATCATCTCACCATCCTGCCACCAGAAAAGGAAGAGGGGTGGTTCAGGGACTCAGTGGGTTTCCAGAAGCTCCTGCCCCAGCCCCACTCGGCTACAACCAGCAGTTTTGTCCCTCTGGCCCCGGCCACAGAAAACACAGTCCTGGAGCCATAAAGGGCATTGTGGGCCTGGGGGGCACTAAACAGGCAGGTGGGAACACATCTGTAGGAATGCCACACTTCTTACTGTGGGAGGGAAATCGATAAGGGTATGCAGAGGCACGGGACTGCTGATCCAGCTCAGGCTGGGAGAAGAGCTGCTACCAAAGCAGCCCCACTGGGTTAGCAGGGGAGGCCGTTGGGGAGACCCTGGGGAGGCCCCAGGGTGGGAAACTCCTCCGTTTATCAAGGGGGACATTAAAAAACATCTTTAAGGCTCTATAAAGCCCAGTAATTTACATGTATACACTTGCTTTTACTAAGCCCTCTATAGATTTGCTATTTGTGGGATATAAATAATAGCTAACACTTAACTATGGCATTAACACTGTGGCATTTGGGACACATCAATTAAAAAAAAAGATTTCTGCCTTCAGGGTGCTCAGATCCTGGGGGGAGATGGATAAATAATAAACAGCATAAATAAGTAAGTTATTTATGTTAGAAAAAAAACAGAACTAGGAAAAGCAGAGAGGGGAAAAAAGGCAAGGGGTTCAGGAGTGCCAGGGTGGAACGGTTACATGAGGTGGTTAAGGTCAAGAGAGGTGTCCCTGCAGGTGAGGGGATTAGCCTATAGATGTTTGGAAGAGCGGGCCAGGCACAGAGGGCAGCTGGAACAAAGGAATGGAGCAGGAGCAGAGCAGCAGGGGGAAGAGACAGGGAAAGGGGCAAGTCATGCCTGGTCTCATCCGGCGTTCCTACGTGCCATGAGACAATGCCTGTATTACCCTGTTTCACCAATTAGGAAACTAAGTCATGGGGAAGATACAAAGTATCTTGTCTGAGGTCACACAGGGATGTGATGGAGCTGGAATGAATTTGGCTGCAGAATTAATGTTATGGTACCCCCAAACCTTATGCTTCTGCCCTAGCCGCTACCAGGTTGACAGGTAATTTCTTCCGGAGCCCATGTAGGATGTGTCAAGTGTCTGGAGCAGGGCTCAGGTGGAGAAGAATGAACTCTCTCAGATCTCTCTGTTCACAATCCACCTACCACCGGCTGTGGAATTAGACATAGCTAGGGGTGTTAGGCCCAGCTGGAGAGCCTGGTTGCTCAACAAGAGGTAAGATATTTCTGTGGACTATCTACACTAGGGTTCAATCTAACCTCAACCAGGGACTCCACGGAAGGAGAGTTTTACCACCTGCGTGCTCTGGTTGTTCCCACAAGAGAACCCATGAGATCAGTTGTTTCCCTTCCCGGGACCTGTGACATCCCTACCAGATCCCCCTGCCATGGGCCCTCCAGCCTCACCTTATACAAGTAAATCTTGCTCTCAAAGTTCTTGAGATCCAGATCCAGGGCAAATGAGGCGACCCCCTCCTTGGAGACCTTGACATGTCTCAAGTTGGCGATGGCATTGATGTACTAAAGGGGAGACAAATCAATCAGGAGAATCTCTCAAAACTCAATCTTTGGAGCACTCCAAACCCTTATAAGCCCTGGTCCTATCCCTGGCCCACAATGTCCCAGCTGAGCAAGCATTTGCTGCTTTTATAAGTGGGGAGACTTAAGCCCCTTAGGGAGGAAAAAATCTCTGAGAAATTAGGTCAGAAAGGCAATCAAGAAAGGAAAGCAGGTATTCAGGAGCTCCAAGAACATGCTAGGGCTTTCCCATTTATGTGTTCTTCTAGCTCATCAACATTAGTTAAGCATCTACTGTATGCAAATCTCTGTGCTGAGTCCTGTGTTAAAGCAGATGGGAAATCTTGGAGGAGAGAAAGCTAAAGTCCCAGATGGGAGGTTTGAGTGATAAAATAGTATTTTCCAAGTAATAAAATATTACTTTCATGATAATGGCAAGTACTTATTTTCTATTTCTAAAAGAAAAATTAGATATATTCTACAGTTAAGTTAAATGCAAAAAAAACAACTTTCTATACAATTTATAAGATGCTGGAATCAGAGTGCTAATGGCAACTGTGAAATTCTCTTCCCTGGAAACCTTTAGAAAAAGCCAGGTAACCCCTGTCTGGTGTCAGGCAGAAGACTAATTGCTTTAAATACATTATCTTCTTCATCCTTTCAATAACTGTATGAGGTAGGTATGTCATCCTTAAAGAAAAGGAGGACAGTAAAATACCATGTCCCTGAATGCCCCTTTAGTTCCCAGGAACCTGGTCAAGTCAGAGGAAAAAACAGCAGGCCTGGGCCAGGAATTCTAGAAAAACTAGGACACCGACTTTCTCTTGTGTGTGCTGGGAATTAGGGAAAGTTTGTGTCATCTGTAGCAAGGTACTTCTTGCATGTACACCAGGACAGGTGCTCCTTGTGATGCTGGTCATACAAGCAAAGGAAGCAAATTCATGTGCTGATGATGTCAGTTTTTCTGCAGCCTAATGTATAACTCTCCTCAGTGGTGACTGGTGCAGAACGAGGATATTAGGATAGGGGTCACTTGTCCAGCAGGCTGCCACTGGACAAAACATCATGAGGGAGAGGAGACGCTGCTTGGAGAAGCACCAGGAGGGATGGAGATGCTGTCTGTTCAGCCTGTCACCATTGGACCTTCTTCCCCCAGGAACATTTCTCAATGAAACCTCATGCCCCCTCTGCTGTCTCTGGGTATTTTCTTTGGCCTCTCAGCAGCTTATACCACTGCCCTGGCAGAACTGAGCTGTGACCCTGACAGTAGGTATGACTATAATTCTCACCAGGAAACAAAGATACAGAGGGCCTAACTTTTCCAAAACTCCAGAGTTTAGCAAGTATCAGAACCAGATTTTATAGCCTGGGTGCCAACTTGGAATCTTGGGTCCTTAGCAGGATATCTTATTGGGAACTAGATGGAGGCAGGCCCTTGATAATATTGGGTTTCCCGAGTCCCACCTCTAAGCCCAGGTTCAGGTGTGAGGCCCCCTCCAGGCCCCTGTGCTCTAGCTATGGCGAGTAGGGGCAGGGTAAGGGTACCTGTGCCAGCTTGTCCTCACGCTCCTTCTTCATCTCCTGCAGTTTGCGCAGCATACCCCGGAAGTCAACGATGCCATACTTCATGCAGATCCTCTCGTAGTCTTTCCGGTCTGCTGTCATCAGCAGCTGCCACACCTGCTCCATCTCCATCTTTTTTTCTGGAGCTGGAGGAGGGGCCCTGGGGAGCAGAGCCAGCAGGTCAGAGGTTGGAGGATTCCTAGATGTTGACCACCTGGTCCTGGCACTCAGAGTGGTCCAGGGAAGCCTCACTATGTGCACTTGAGGAAACAGCACAGGGACTAAAATCTCTGAGACTGATCGCTATCTGGACTAGAAGGACCCAGGGGGGTGAGCATCACTCGGTAGCTCCAGCTTTCAGGGAAACTCGGCTCCTAACGACTTGTATTGTTGATTTCTGAGTAAGATGTTTTTTTTTTTTTTTAAATATTTTTAGTTGTCAATGGACCTTTATTTTATTTATTTATATGTGGTGCTGAGAATCAAACCCAGTGTCTCACACATGCTAGGCAAGTGCTCTAGCACTGAGCCACCACCCCAGCCCAGTAAGATGTCTTTGGGTGGAGTGGGGGAAGGGTAGACTCATTCTTTTGCTCTAAACATTTTAGAAAATTATTTTTTTAGTAGGCCACCCCATTTTGCAAATGAGGAGGCTAGAACTCAGAAAGGAGAGATGACTGACTCAAGGATGTAGAACTTTAAAAGGATGAAGCTGGATCCAGAATTTCCAATTCAGTGTTCTTTCTAGCCTCTCACCTGGTAGTGGCAGTCTAGCTGCCTGCCTCTGTTGAAGGGAGAGGGGTGGCTACCATGTGAGCTTCTGAAATCCCCCATGGGCAGACCCAGACCTACCTCTTTTTCAGCATCTTCCGGAAGTCCATCAGCTCCTTCCTGAGGTCTAGAAAAGTAGAAGGGATGAGACCCCACTCCCAGGTGAGATGCCGAGGGGCTAGGCTTGTCTTTGTGGTCCAGGGCTCACAGCCAGGTTGCTTTGGAAAGAGGCTATCCTGGGCACTGGTGATAGCCCACAGCTGTGTGTGGGGTTCACACAGACGGAGAACACCGGCAAGGAGCAGTTTATCCCCCAAAGATTTCTACCAAATCTACCTACCTTCCTGTGGTTCATTTTGCCTTTTCCTGTTCTTCCGAAAGCCAACTGGACCATCCAGGGAGGAAGAGAGGGAGTCGGTGTAGACAGGCAGAGAAAGAGGCAAGACATGTTTATGGTCTTCCTGAGAAACCGCTCAGTCCCCGAACCCTGACCACCCTGCTGTCCTCTAAAGCATAGCAACATCCCAGCAAGAGGCATACAGCAGGTGGAGATCAGTCTCACATGAGCTTTGACACCCCAGAACCTTAACCTGATCCGAGGAGACCTGCTTAAGTATTGCCTTGTGAAGGAGGGGCCCACTCACACGTTCACAGGGGGCAGGGAGGTGGCATAAATGAGTAAAGTGACCACTGACAACAACAGCAAACTAGGGATCTAAAGGGACAGCTGCTGTTTGTGCCTGAGAGTTGCCATTTCAGGGTTTGGGCCCAATAGCCAATATGTCAGACATTGCTCCATAGTCATTCATTAGCCTCTTCACCTGCTTCCACTGGAGAAGTTGGGAAAGCTAAATTCTTGCCTTCCCAGCTTCCTTTGCAACTGGCAATATGGCCACATAACACCATTCTGGCCAATGAAATGTAAGCAAAAGACTCAGGAGTTATGAGAAAGCTTGTGCTTCCTTGATAAGAGAGGCAGGTGTACCTGGCTCTTCTCCCTTCTTCTGCCTTGGGCATAGATTAAGGTGGGCCTGCAGCAGTCATCTGTGACTGCAAAGTGATAAACCAACCTGCTAAGGATGGCAGGACAGTGAGACAGAGAAATCCATCTCTCTAGTTGCGCTGTGCAATGAGCCCTGGACTCCCATCTCAGGATGTCTAACTATATGAAGTAATTACCTTTATTTCTTGGGCTGTTCTTCATAAGAATTTCTGGTACTTGCAGGTCAACCAACATGACTAATCAAGAGACTAGATCAGCTTTTTTAACTGCCTCCCAATTGATTTTAAATATTTCAAGTACTGTGTACACCAAACAAAACCTGAGATAGAATTTGCCCTTTGGGTTGCCCGTCTGTCATCCATGTAGGCCTGAACAAAACATCCTTTGTGGAGTGGAGAAACTGAGACCCAGAGAGGAAAAGGAAGTGAGCTAGCAGAAGATCCAGGACTAGAAACTAACTTCCAGGTCCTGGCCTGGTTCCTGGATCAAAAAGGCATCCTTCTGAGTAACCCAGGCAGGCTGTCTACTACCAAGAGTACAGATTTTACTTGCATGCAGAATTAGTGCGTGAATGGCTCAGGGGACAAGCCCACCTTCAATAACAGTGAGCCTTGCTGAGCATGTGGCCTCTCCATAAATGTTCACTGCTATGCAGCGGTACAGGTCCGTGTCCTCCCCCGTCAGCTTGTTGATCTGCAGAGAACCAAGGACAGGGGAAGAGGACTAGCACTTCCCTTCCTCCATTTCCTAGACATGATGACGTGGTGGGTGTGTAAATATGAATAGGACACAGTCTTTGTCCTCATGGAGCTCACAGTGTTTATCAGAAAATACAGACACCAAAACAAAAACCTGTGTAGCAGGTGGATATCTTTGTCATCAGAAAAAAGTGTGAAATAGCAGAAAAAGCTCACTTTGGAGGTCAGATGGATCTGGGGCTGAAAACCATCTCCTTCTTAGCTGTGGAAACTCGGGCAAGTTACCTAACCTCTCTGAACTTTAGCTTCTTCACTTGTGAGATGGAGATAATAATACCTCAAAAAGTAGTTAGTGGTCAGGATTAAATCATCTAATCAATATCAAATGGTTAGCCCATTTGGCACATAGTAGGTATGCCATGATAAGTATCTATAATACAACTAATACTAACCGGGGTTGATTGAGCACAGATGTTCCTTGACTTACCATAGGGTTATGTCCCAATAAATGCACTCTAAATTGAAAATATCAGAAATGGAAAATGTATTCCATACACCTAACCTGCAGAGCATCCTAGCTTAGCCTAGACCACCTTATGTGTCTCAGAACACTTAAATTAGCCTACAGTCAGGCAAAATCATCTAACACAAGCCTATTTTATAATACAGTGTTGGATATATCATGTAATTCATTAACTGCAATACACTGTACATTAGAGCTCTTTTCCCACCCCCAGTTGTGGCTACATGGCTGTCGGGGAGGTATGGTCCTCTGCCTCTGCCTAGGACAAGAGTATAGGGCTGAACATGGCTAGCCCAGGAAAGGATCGAAATGCAAAGGACAAATTTTGAAGTCTAGTCTCTACTTAATGCACATCACTTTTGCATTTTATCATAATAAAGCAAAAAAATAATAAGTCAAATCATAAGCTAAGGATTGTGTACTCACTACAGGCGAGACTCTGGCTAGACCTTTACATAAACCTTTCATCTTCATAACAACCCCCGAAAGTAGGTGTTATGATCATCCCATCGCACAGATGAGGAAACAAAGGTGGAAAGAGGTAACTTCCCAAAGCCAAGGTGGTAGGCCTGAGGTTTTAACCCAGGCAGTTTGACTCCATGGCTTCAGTCTTCTGCCCTAGGTTGAATGGGCCTGAGTTCAACTAGTAATTTATTTTTTACTTGTTTGGGTATCACAGGCCTCTAAGGAGACCTTTAAGGGGACAGGAAGACGGCGTAGACCCTAGTCAGAGGACAGCCACAGTCCTTACCTGCAGCACATGTTCCTTGCTGCCAGTGGCAGAGGAGATCTGATACTTGCTGGAGTTGCTGAGGTCTCCTTTGCTGCTCTGCCAATGCACCTCAGGTCTGGGCTCCCCACAGACCACAGCTCGAAAGATGGCATTTTTCCCTGTGGCAGGAAAAGGCAGGTAGGGAGACTGATAATTTGGGGTGGAGTGACAGCATACTTTATTGAGATTTTAATTTATGTCATCCTCCACACTCTAGGTATTTCAATTGCCTGTTGCCAGGCCTTGGACCCCTTGACCCAGGACCCAGGATGTCAGGTGGAAAGCAGCAGTTTCTGGGCACCCAGAGCAGTGCTGGCCTGGCCTTCATAATACAGAGGCCTGTGCTCTTTGAAGGGAAGAGGTAACTGGACCGTCCAGGGTGAGAAGGGAAGGCAAGTAGGCCTGGGATGGAAAGGGCCACTCTTTGAGAGTTGATGTGTGAGGACCCCCACAAAACTGGGAAGGGGATAAAGTTCTGTGTGTCTCATTTCTACTCTCTTGGGAGGTAAAAAAGAATTAGAACAAAGTGTCTGTTTGGTGCCCAGAGGAGCTGGACCTAAGACACAGGACCCCAGCCTCAGAAAAGACCCAACCTCTATGGCAAGAAAGAAAGCCCGGGAAGCAAAAGAGCCTCAACCATTCCCTTGGCCTCCCCCCAGGAACATCTCAGTGGAAAGCATTTTGAATGAAGCCCCCAGAGCCTTCCCCAGTTTCTCATGACCTTGTTTTAGATTTAGAAAAATAAAGTAAAGTAACATTATTCTCTGGGCTGCTCTTGGTAAGAATTTCTGGCAAACCAATTATAAGCATAACTAATGGAGGGACTCGATCAGCTTTCTCAACAAGCATCAATTATTGCAAGCTGACAATTCATTTCAAAAAATTCAAGTGCCATGCACACCAAACAAAACCTGAGATAGGATGTGCCCCTTGTGTTGCCTGTCACCCCTGATGCAGTCCTGTACAAAGCATCCTTTGTATAGTAGAAAGAATGCAACCCAGAGAGGAAGTGAGTGAGCAGAAGATCCACTCTCACACCAGAATCTTGCAAACTAAAATTGATGGCAGGGAACTTTGTTGGGGAAAGTGCGCCAATTCCCACCCCTTCTGCCACCTTCCTGGGCATTTTTCTCCTGTGGCCTTCTAGAATGGCTTTCCTGAGCATAGCCCGAGAGCCAGTGGGCATATGGCTGTCTGGAGACAATTGTTGGCAGGAAGGGTTTTGACACTGACTCTGCGGCAGTGACTTGGAGGAAAGAAAGAAAACTAGGAAACACTGCAACTTCTCCATCTGTGCAGCATGGCATCACTTCATTTCTATTATCCTTTCTTCTCCCCAGGCTCTTTGTCCCTTCTAGGAAATCCAGGCAGATTTCCTAGGGATCCCTTGAGTATAGGAGGGAGACATATGGCTTGGTGATGGACACAGGGACTGGGTGCCCAGGAAGGTGGGTGCCCAAGCCTTCTCCCCTGTGCATGAGGTGGGAGAGCAGGCATGGTACCTCCCCCGGGCAGTGCCCTTGGGTCTCACCCTCCTGCAGAGCCAAAGTGATGGGCTTCCGCTCAAAGTCCGGTGTGCTGCAGCCTTCAGGGATCTTTTCCACCAGCTGCTGGATGCTCACCCCAGGGATGGAGGACTTCTTCATGGGTTTCCCTGGAGAAGGCAGGAGAGGGGGAGGTGGGCCCTGCCCTTTCCCGCTCTTGGTGACCTTTACCAGACTGAAGCATCCACCCCCTCAGCCAAGGAACAAGGCCCCTTCTCGCTTCCACGTTGGGGCAGGGTCGTGTGGCCCATCTCCTGCGTGTGAGCAGTGCTTTTTAACTTTCTAGTGGAAATACAGTGGTGGTCCTCCAGCCCTTAGGATGTGGCAGGGAGCATCCTGGGAAGCATGTTACTAGAGAAAAGCTAGGGAATGGAGAGTGGGAAAGGACTCCTTCTTAGGAAGCAAGGGCTCATGTGGGAGGCTCTGAATCCTTTACTCAGGAAAGCAAAACAAAGCCAGAACTGAAAAAAGCAAAGAGACAGGAGAGTTCCCCAAGATATTCTGCCTCTCTTTCTTCCCACCTCCACCCTGGTGAGGAGTACCAACCAGGTACTGGGACTGGGAGGGGAGGTAAATTCTCTCACCTGCCATAGCTCTGGCCCCTCTTAGGCTCCTCTGAGGGTGGAAATTGATACCTGAGGGTGGAAGATGAATTGCTTATCAGAGGCCCAGGCTGGTCTCACATCACCCCCTCTCATACCATCAGTTCATATCTGGGGACGAAACTGGGAGAAGGTGCTGCCCCCAAGAGTTAGTCTAACCCCAACTAGATGCTGTTTGGTTTTCTTTTCTTTTTTCTTTTTTGGCACAGGGGATTTAATCCAGGGCCTTTTACCAGTGAGCCACATTCCCAGGCCTTTTTATTTTTTATTTTATAGAGACAGGGTCTCTGAGTTGCTTAGGCTTCACTAAGTTGCTAAGGCTGGCCTTGAACTTGTAGTCCTCCTGCCTCAGCCTCCCAAGTCGCTGGGATTACAGGCATGTGTTACCATGCCCAGCTGATGTTTGATTTTTTGCAATTCTGTCTCTAGCAAACTAACTTCTGAGACACCAGGGAGGACAGATTGCTGCCCAATCGGTACCCTTCCCAGGTAAAGGAAAACACAACACTGAGCCTGCATACCATGGTGGGGCCTAGGCCCATGACCTCTAAGAGGGTAAGACATACATTCCCAAACCTGAGGAATCAAACTTATTGGAAATTCTTCCAGCTGTTCTTCCTTGCTCTCTTGACTTTGGAATGTGAATTCCCCAGGACATTCCCCAGCCTCCTAGCTCCTCTCCCAATTCTGAGATTTTCTAACAGAGTCCAGCAGCCCTTTACCTGCCTCAGCCAATCTGGAATCCTTCAGATCTCAAGGTCTGCTGAGGAGTGTCCCTGACTTGGCGAGTCTTAAGCTTCTATGGCCAGCCAGTGGGATCACCATAAATCCATCTGCTCCCCTCTGAGGCCAGTGAATTATAGTGTCAGCTGATCAGGAGTGTTTCCCAGCCTCTCCCAACCTCCACCACCACAATTCCTGATTTCCTCTCCATCATATCCATCTGTTAGGGCCAAGGGGGTATTCCACACAGGAAAAGGACTGGGTTGTCTCTGGGATGGGATGGGAGCCATGAGTGAGTTGGGGGAGTCTTCAAAGAATTCTCCAGCAATCCCACCTCCTGTGCCGTTGGCTAAAGGCCAAGCCATTCCATTTTGGAGATTCCATTTCCTGCCCAAAGAGCCATCCATCTAGAATCACCCATGACAGAGCAAATTCCTCTCACCAACTGATACACTTCCATTTCACAAATGCCCACCCACTGGCACTTCTGGCCTCAGCTCAGCACCTCTATAGCCCAGCCGCTGCCCCCCAGTGTGCTGGAATGCCATGGTGCGCCAAGCGCGTTCTGGAGCGGTCACAGGCACCACAGACGCGGTCACAGCCACTGCTCAGAAGGGAGTCATGAGGGAGGGCGGGGAGAGAGCCGCCAATGAGGAGGACCCAGCCAGCCAGGCCTCACTGTGGGGTGCCTCAGCCTCCATCCCACCCTCTCCAGGGGACAGTTTTCTGGTTGGGGTGAGCACATTGGCACCTACTCATGACCCCCCCACTAGAGTAGTCTGAGTTCAATACAGCTGTCTTAATTACCATCTTTATCATCGTCTCCACCAGCTATCAGCTATTTGTCATACATGAATTATAATGCAGATGCCAGCCCCCTTCCCTTAGCCTCCTGTCTATGGGTTCAATGAAGAATCAGAGAAATGAGACCCTGGGGAGCTTAGGGGTCTGAGGGTAAACCACCCCATCCACTGGATCACTGTCCTCTTCAGAAATAAGCTAGATCAGGTACAAGGTCAATGACAGGTGGGTAAGACATCTGTGTGGTTGGAGATTCGGGCAATGTTGACTCAGTTGGAGGGGACAGGGAAGGAAATGAATTCTTCCCTCCACGATTCGATCCACTTTTGAGAAAAATCCTAATTCTCCTCAGCAAAAGCAGCAACTTGTGCCCTCACTTCAGAGCAATGAGGCTCTCAGCCTGGTTCCCCAGGCTGTGTCTCTCTGGCCTGTCCCCAGGATCCACACTCTTTCACCCTGTGCCCCCGCTGCTGTTCTGTTCTACAGATCCAGGTTCCTGCCACCTCCAACTTCTCCACTGGTAGGAAGAGCCAAACGGAGTTTCTCTCAATTTCTTGACCATGTTATTAATCAAGATGTTACAAGCCCCAGCCCCAAGATCCTCATTCTGGACTGCTAGTGAGATTTTAATCTGGTTGTCATTTCATACTCTAAACCAAGCAGTGCCCAGAAAGTCAGAGCCAGGGCAGAATCACCCAGACAGGACTCACTGAAATTCTCTCCTTCAAATATCCTGGGGTTGACTGAAGGCAATGTATATGCACCCCAGTGTGTGATCCACAAGCCAGAGAATGTTCCTAGGGCTTATTTCATGCCCACTGTCAGCCCCTTCCTAAGTAGAAAAGTTAGAGAGCAGGCCACTGTCTGCACCTCTACCCTCCCTGACCTGGGTGAACTGCCAGATGTGCAGCACCCACTTACCTGGGTGCACCACTGGCCTTCCTCCTCCTGTCCACTCCCTCCTTCCTGTTTCCAGCTGCTGCTCCTCTCCAGAGGCTCTGAAACTTCTGGTGCTGGACAGGCGGTGCTGGAGCAGATGTAGGTCACTGCAGGCGCCTGGGCTCCCTTGCCCCTCCCACTCACCCCGCCTCCCTCCTCCTCTGGCCAGGCTTGGCAGGGCAGGGCCCCCCCACTCCTGCCCCTGGGGCTAATGCAGTAGCCTTGGAGGAGGTCAGACATGGAAGGGTCCTGTGACATGTGCCCATCCAGCTCCTGGTTTTGCAGCACTTTAAGCCCTTAGCCAGATTGCCCAACCGTGTTTGCCCCGTGGTACCTCTTTTATCTGATCCCTGGTGTTTTCAATCCAAAGCCTTAAATTTTCAACTAAGCTCATCCCTTGGGACCCTTGATACCGTAAGTCACAGAGTTATGTAAAGCTGCTCTCCTTCTGAGAATCACATCGTAAACTGGAACCAAACAGTTGACAAACTTTGAGAGCTAATTGCTCTCCGAGACAGGCAGAAGGTATGATCCTGAAGGCTCTACCTGAGAGCAGCAGGGAAAGGGGACACCTGAGAACCATAAAGCCAGGAGGTCTTCCAGAGAAGGTGAGCTTGCTCAGGACGTTTCTAAGGGATTGAAGAGGAGGCCTGCCCAGCTGGGTGAGGGTGGAAGTTGGCGGGACAAATGGATGGGTATTGTTTTGGTTTTGGTGTTGAATCCAGGGGCGCTTTACAATGGAACTATATCCCCAGTCCTTTTTACTATTTTTTTTTTTATTTGACAATGTCTTGCTAATTTGCCCAAGCTGCCCTTGAACTTGTGATTCTTCTGCCTCAGCCTCCTGGGTAGCTGGGGTTACAGGCTGGTGCCACCACTGGGGTGGAATGGGTGGGTTTTTAAGGATGCATGGATGAAAGGTGAAAATTGGAAACAGGACCACTGGCAATAGATGTTCTCAAGCATCAAGGAGGATAGGAAAGGCCCAGGAGATGAGGAGATAAGGTCTGCTTTGGAAGAGCCACCTGCTCTCACCTTAAGGACAGAAAGCTGATTTATTAGCCCCTATAACAAGGTGTGGTTAAGGATTCAGGTGGGAGCAGAGGACTGTTCCTGCACAGCTGAGGCATGCCGTCCTAACGTCTTAAGTCTTACTTGGGAGACTAAGGCAGGGAGACTGCTCGAGTCCAGGAGTTCTGGCCTGGACAACATCGTAAGACCTGAGACCCAGCTCCATGAAAAAGGGGGTGGAGTGGGAGGTGGGACTGGAGGAGAGGGAGGCGGCAATGCATTTGCCTAGCGTGCGTGAGACCTGGTTCCATCTCCAGTACTGCAAAAAAAAAGGTGGGGTTTGGGTGAAGTGGAAGAGAAATGGGCTAATGTTTCCATGGCAGGGATGGGAGTGTCACTGGGTATTCCCACAGACTTGTTAGGACCTTGCTAATTCCACAGGAATTCCCTCTGCCTGAGGTCTGAGAGGGGAAGTTTCAACCTCTATGTCATGTGCGTTCGTGTATCCCCCTGTGTGTTTCTGAGTGTCAGGGGCAGGTCTTGCATTTATTCAACACATACGTGTTGAACGCCTACCTGGTGTTGGGCCCTGGCTCAGGCACTATTTTGGCCCTGGGAATTCCAGAGGCAGCAAACTCCAGGGCCCCCCCCTTCATGAAGTTTACTGTTCAGTGGGGCAGACAGATGCTAGGTACCCCATTACAAACTGCGCTGGAGGCTTTGAAGGACAGAGACAGTCAGGGAGCAGAAGCTTGGAAAGCCAAGGAGAGAGCAGCACCAAGTGAGTTTGGACAGGTAGGCTTTGGAAGCCATTGAAGCATTTTGATCTCCCTGGTTAGGGCTGTTGAGGTTTGTGTAAGCTGGAAGGATGATAGGATCCAATTTGTTCGCTCTGGTGGCAGGACAAGGGACTGGAGAAAGGTGGACATGAGAGGCAAGAGTCTGGCTCCCAGGAAGGCAGTCCACTTACCCCAAGATACTCTTGCTTGTGGCAGGCGCTATGCTTCAGGGAGCCTCAGGAGCCACAGAGCTGCAGCATCTGGGGATGGGGGAGAGG
This sequence comes from Geosciurus inauris, assembly GCA_004024805.1. Lineage (NCBI taxonomy): Eukaryota > Metazoa > Chordata > Mammalia > Rodentia > Sciuridae > Geosciurus > Geosciurus inauris. Next base: position 25,499 of record PVHX01001838.1, read on the forward strand.
GAAGCTGCAGGTGTGGCCAAATACAGAGCCCTGTAGCATCTCAGGCCCTCTCCTGGACCCCACGGAGCAGATGGGAATGAACAACAGACCCATGAGTCAGAGTATCCACTATAGCCTGGCCTCCATTTCCCAGGTTTTAAGAGGAGCAAAGTTTGGGGTGACTCTCATATCTGTACCGTATCACACTTGGATCCCTCTCACTGCAATAAAATAGAAATCTTAGGACTCCAAGGAATGGAGATGGGGAAATACTTTTCACCTGCCCTTATCCTCTATCAGATGCAATGCCCAATCATATTTAGCTATGCCTGGATGTCCAGCATCCACGTGAGGATGAGAATCTTTGGTTCAGAAGGTCCTGTCCTAGACACTGACCATGCTCACTGTGATTGGCAGTGAGAAAGGGGTGGAAGGCAGTGCCCAGCCCCTGCTGAGAATTTCCTGGCTGGTACTCAAGCCAACAGATGGAGCTTTGTGACCCTGTCCCAGTGATCTTTCCCGGTGCCCAGAGTTTAGCCAGTGGTCAAATTTTTCTGTCACCTCTCCAGGTGAGCAGAGCCTTATAACTTCTGTTAGACTTTTCCTTTTGGGATATAAAAAGCAAGTTCTTGCCTTCATTGGTTAGGGGACTATCCACGTGGACAGATCTCAGGCCAGGATTCTGACAGCAAGGGCTCAATGACTTTGAGGACAGATGGTTACAATCTGTTAAAACTCTCCCTTTTACACAAGAGGAAATGTATTTTATGATAAGGAGAAAGAGGCTCAGGCCCCATGAAGTCTTCCCCTGAGGCCTCCTTGCTCTTCATGGAATGGGGTGGATGGAAGGGTCTCTGAGATCCTGGCCATCATTAACATCCTACAATCTTGTGACTTGCTGAGTGGTCAAGCAAGAAATGTTGAGTTACAAGGAGATAGTTTGAATTCATTTGCAAGCTACCATTGCCTTTGAAAATAGTCCTGCTCCAGCTCTCTATGGGATAGTATTTCCTTGTGCCTGGGGAAGTGGGTTGGTAAAGTGCGAGTCTAACCAAAGGCATGCAAACGCACACATACACATACCCTGCCATCAAAAGCACCGGATTCTCCTGAAAGGTAGAAAATCACATGCTGCCCTTTGGAAATGGCTTCAGAGCTCTGACCTAGGTCATAAAACTATTCTGACAGCAGCCTCACCCAGGAGGATGGAGCACTGAGGGCTGGTGGGGGCCAATAACACTCTCCCCTGGGCCACTGTCAGGGCGGTCCTCAGGCCTGCCTGCTAGAACTGTCCACCCGTCTGCTGCCCCAGCTGCCTGCCTGGCCAGTGTGCCTCCCTGTCTCCAGTCCAGCCCACAGTCAGCATTAGCTCACGTCTTTCTCACCCCACCTGCAATGTAATGAATCCCATGTGGCCTCATAGGAATGAAGACCTTGGAGACCCCAAGGACGATTTCATGCTTGCAAAGCCAGCTTTCAGCCACAGAGAAACTTGAGTCAGGAGCCGATCCTCTAATCTGAAGAGGCCTTGACCAGCAGGCCAGAGGGCCCCAGGGCTATGGAAAGGGGTCCTCTGGACCCCAAGGGAGGAGAGGCTGGGGAGGAGGCCCCACTGCAGTTTGCAGGGGGCCTGAGGCCACAATAGGCATGATTTATTAAAGCAGTAAAATCCTTCTGATGACCAGAGTGGAGCAGGACCTCTGAGAGCCTCTCACAACAATAAAATATAAAAATTATAATAACAGTACTTGACCTTCATAGAGCTCTTGTTCCATGTCAGGCATTCTTATAAGTCTTTATATATATATAAACTCATTTAACTCCTCAGTGAATCCTTAAGGTAGAATTGATTACTAGCTGCACTTTACAGAAGAGGAAACTGAGACATAGAGAGATTTTTGTAACTTGCCCAAGTTCACACAGCTAGCGTGTGGCAGAGGAAGAATGTGGACAAAAACAGTCCCATGCCAAGTCTTTGCTCTTTATGACTAGTGCTCTGTGGATCTAATGTAACTACCTCCTTTTCCAACAAGGGCAGGGGGCTGGTAAGGAGCAGAGACCTGCTGGAAGTCCCACTGATGTGGTAAGCAGTCAGATTCACCTCCTTAGGTCAATCTGAAATGCCAAGTCCTTCCAGAAATCTGTTCCATTGAGGTCTCTATGAAGGAGTAAGGAGGTGAGTACTTCACTCCTGCTACACCAGGCTCAAACCCACCCTAATTGCTAAGGTTGCCTTTTGTGTAGTTGGTCGTTTTACACACACTTGCCTGTGTGTAATCTTACCATAATCCCAGCAAATTGCAGCACTTAACTAGGTCCCCAGCTACTGTGTGACATTCATTGCATGGGTTACCTCATTCAGCCCACATAACACCTGCGAAGCAGAAACATGTCTCCATTTTGCAGAGAAGGAAGCAGAGGCTAAGAGCTATGGGGTACCACCTCTACTGTTACACAGCTGGTAAATGATGTAGGAAGTGGCAGGCTGTCTGAGTCTACTACACTTGTGTTTCCTGGCCAGATATTCAGAATCTTAAAAAATAGAAAGGAACTACCATTTTGCAACTTTTGTGGCTGTATGAACCTTATCTTCAAAAGATGTGTTAGGATTCATTGGAAGTTGAGAGGGAACTGAACCACTTGCAATTTTGAGAATAAGGCATGAAACACTGAATAGTTTATGTTAAATATTTACATTGAACCACTCAACACTTTGACTGATAGGGACAAAACACTCTGCAAGACCATCATGCATTTGTAGATGGCAACAGGATTTACATAGTGCTTAATTCCTGGTTCCTGCCAGTGGCATGGCATGAGAATGAATATGACTCATAAATGTATAAGCCACGTGTCCTCTTCTTCCATTCCCATCAGTGATGCTGTGGATGATTCACTGGGACATGATGTTAAAGCCCTTTGGGGAGCACAGCCTTTCTGCCCCAGGGTTGTCCACACCTTAGACAGAAGCCCGGAGGGCAGAAGGTCTCCAGGGGTTCTGAAGAGAGGTCCCTCCCCTCTTATGGCCAGAACAAGAAGGAAGCAAGCTGATTGGGAAGAAGATACCCTCCCACCATCTCTCCTGGGAGCTGTGATGAGGTTGGGCATGGAGCCCACCTTGGCCTCGTGGCAGCCATGCTGCATGCCCTGACGACCATGCTGCAGCCATCTCTCCCGACAGCACAGCAAGCAAGAGGTTTCTTCTGACCGGTGATGGGAAGGGGGCTGGGGACACCACCCAGACATTCCTCTGGAATCTTCATCCAGCCCTCAGCTGAGTCGGGGCCCGAGTGACTTCAAGCACCCAAGATTGAAAGCTGCTTTCTCAGATGGAGAAACTCCAGAGGAAGCTAGGGATGCTGAGTATGCAGAAGTGAGGCAGTTTGGAGGACCCAGGAGAACCAAAAGGCACCACAAGGCAGACTAGGGTGGGAGAACCAGGAGCCCTGAGTCCTGGAAATGGTCCCTGGAAGCCCCAGCAGACCAGCCTCACTCAAACTCATGTTAGAAACAGGCTCCATCTGGCTGGATTTGGAGCAGAATCTTTTCTTCCAGGGTCAAGAGGCCACTGTCTGGCCCATGCAAGGAGGCTGTACACAACAAATCTAGACCTTTATGGCACCCAAAGCCTTTCCACCAACCAGCACCCCCCCCCACCTGACCTCCTAGCCTTGTTCTCTTCACCTCAGCAACCTGGCCTCTGCCCCCAACTTCATTCTCTTTCCTGTCCAGAATGCTAACTTCCCTTGCCCTCTTACCATCCCCAGATCCAGCGGTATTTTCATCTGACTACATTAACTCGCCTCAGTTTCATGTCTCCCACCTGTCCTGGGGGCATGCTTCATCTTCCTCCAAATCCTGGGGATTGTCCTAGTGCCATAATGTGCCCCTCCTTCCCTTACACCTTTCCCAGGCTCTGACACCCTGGGACAGGACTCCACTCACAGTGCACCTTCATCTCAAGACAGCTTCTCCAGAGCCCACAGTCCCCAAGGTGAGGAGATGGTCAGAAGCTGTACCTACCCTTTCCCTCTCCCGATCCTGCAAGAAGGAGTTCCCTTGAAGCACAGAGACCTGGCTCAACACACAGGTACTCACAAGGAGCCTCAAGGTCAAATCCCTTGACAAGGCAGGAAAGAGCCCTTCATCATCAGGCCCACCCGCCCTGTGGGCCTCACATGGGGAAGGTTACAAAGTGTCTTTCATACCTTGCTGTGGAGTTCCTGTTTGTTTTGGAGTCAATGAGGAATTGTAGGAGGTTTCCAGTCAGAGAAATAACATATGTGTTTTAGAAAGAGCCCTGAGGTAGTGTATATTGGTTAAATTGGAGCAGAAAAAAAATCCAGAGCTGGGCGGGGTCTCTCTTCATCAGACACCCAAGAGCAGGGGCTGTGGCTCCCGCCCTAGACTGGGGGATCCTAAAGGAGGGGCAGGTGCTAGCAACCTTTGTGCATAAACCTGGATGTGAACCCAGGGAAAGTCAGATGCTTGTGGACAGATCCACTTGAGGTGGAAATTGAGGCCTAAACAGGACGTGACTTGTCGCTGGGAACCTTCACTCCTTTGGCCCGCTGTAAACAAGATCCTGGGAATGAGACCCTGTGACACAATCCCCTGCCTTCAGCATGGCTCCTTCCCTGGGATCAGCTATCCTCCCTCTGGCACCAACTTTCCAAATTCCCAGCAGCCTAGCCACATGCAGCTGGTGGTAAAGATCAGGCTGAAACCCCATCCCTGACCAGTGGCATGGCCCTGAAGCACGCAGCCACTGCAAGCCACCACAGACAGGAGCCAGGCTGAGGGCTGGGCAGGGAGCTGGCTGGGGCTTACTGGACCCCTTATGTCCTTGGGAAGCTTCACCACTGGGAGGAAAATCCTCTGCCTAAAATTCTAGGGCTAGGACCTCTGAGGGATGGGGAGGAGATAGTTCCTAGACTCAGGAGGCTCCTCCTCTGATGGGGACATAGCCCCTGCCTTGCATGTGTGGTAGCAGAAGCAGAGACCCCTCAGGTTGCTGCTGACTAACTGGGGAGACCCAATATCCATTCTCAGGTCTCCAGTAAACAGTGTCCATCACTGCTGTGGCCAACAGCCACTGAAGGGCACATAGAGATGAAAGCGAGCATGTATTAAAAACTGACAGTGGGTGACTCTGCAAGGCGCCTGGTAATATTATCTCATGTAATCATCTCTTTGAATTGTACCATTTCCACATGGTTTGCAGGAGGAATTTGTGCTGCAGTTGCCTCTGCCTAGATGACTTCTTTTCATGTTGGTTTGATGTGACCTTGGACTCTCCAGTACCTAGTAACTCTGCTTCTTGTCATTGAAATTATCTTAGGGTCACTGAAATGATCTTATCCATCTTTCAAGCATGCGTTTGTTGATTGGCTCTCTCCCCACTTAAAAATGTAAGCTCATAGCTGTATCCATTGGTGGTTCCATTCCAAGTTTTCTCCTCGGTCTATACCCTGAAGACTTAAAAACAGCATACTACAGTAATGCAGCCACTTCAATGTTTATAGCAGCACAAATTCACAATTGCTAAACTATGGAAGCAACCTAGATTGCCCTTCAATAGATGAATGGATAAATAAACTGTGGTATATATACACAATGAAATATTACTCAGCATTAAAAGAGAATAAAATTATGGCCTTTACAAGTAAATGGATGGCGTTGGACAGCATTATGCTAAGTGAAGTAAGCCAATCCCAAAAAAACAAAGGCTGAATGTTTTCTCTGATTAATGGATGCTGATACATGATGGGGGTGGGAGTGGGGAGCCTGGGAGAAATGGAGGAACTTTGGATAGGGCAAAAGGGAGGTAGGGGAAGGGAGGGGCATGAGGGTAGCAAAGATGGTAGAATGAGATGGACATCACTACTCTAGGTACATGTATGAAGACACGAATGGAGTGACTTTATCTTGTTTACAACCAGAGAAATGGAAAATTGTGCTCCATATGTGTACTATGACTTGAAATGCATTCTTTTGTTTTAAAAAATAAACATAAATAAATTTTTTTAAAAAAAGAAAATAAATGTTAGTTCATGAGAGAGGAATTCCATCCTGATCACTGGGTTGAGAATAGTACTTGGCATTTTTCTGTTGAATGAAGAGGGCCTGAGAGAATCTGCATGAAGGTTATCTGACTACTATTTAGGGTTGGGACAAAGACAGTTTTTGATTGTATGGCTGGAGACATTTGGACACTCTTCTGTAACTATAGTGTCCAGAAGACAGAGGAGAAGATGCCTATCGTGGCTCTGCATAATGAAACTACAAGATTGGGTAGGGAGGGGGTCCCCACAAAAGGGACTAAGGAGATTTTTGGGTGGGAATAGTATTCACTGGAAACTACACAACCTGGAAGCCAAATTATTAGAAAGGGCCCTGTGAGGTCTTATTGTATTAAATTCACAGATTTTCTTTGGCCTCCCTCCTCAAATGTCTTTACCATAATTGCTTATTTAGTTTTCATCATTTAATTTCTCAAACATGGCCCCAAATAAATTTTGAGTTTCTTTTCCAAAAATTAAATTGAACATTCTGGAAAGTGTATGCCATTGTCAGAGTCCAGTCAATGACAGCAAGGTCAGATGGACATGAAGACTTTTGCCAGGTCAGTAACTAAGTGTCCTAGCTGAGCAGCTGCTGCCTCCCTGGCCTCTTATAGGTGTGACAATCACTCTGTGGGGTGAGATTCTTATCTGCTTTTTGCAGACAGGGAACTTGAAACAACAGAGGGAATGTGAATTTAGGTGCCCTGACTGATGCGGTGGCAGAGCTGGGAATGCAGCCAGGTAGACAACGTTCTTCCTTCAAAACCTGGCCAGTATCCATTTATAAAAGACATGAAATCCAGGCCTGCTCACCCACAACCTGATTTGGGTTCCTTATAGAACTTCCTCCTACAGAACCAGAAAAGACTGAAGAAACAGAAAAGAACCAGGTGCACACCTCTGTACCCAGCGATTTTGTTGGCTGAGGCAGGAGGATCTCAAGTTCAAGGTCAGCCTGGACCACTTAGTGAGACCCTGTCTCAAAATAAATAATAAAGAGGACTAAGGATGTGGCTCACAGGAGAGTGCCACTGGGTTCAATCCCCAGTACACCCGCCCCCCCAAAAGAAGGAGTGAGAGTGAGTGCTATCAAACAAAAAGAAAATTCCACCACTGGAAGAATATTATCAGTGTGAGTTATGGGGACAAGTGACAAACCTTTTGGTTTGTTTAGCTCTATGACATTGTTTGGCACTATTCTGTCCAAATTCCCAGCTTGCATCAATGAGTAATTTCAGGAACCCACAGGGTGCTCCTTCCTCTCTTCCTAGGAGCTTGTTTCCTTTTTCCTAAAACTTTCATGCTTCCTACCCTTCCTACAGTTAATTCTGAAAAGTGCCCCAGGCAGTCTCTGGGCTAACTCAGAGCATGTCCCAGGGGGTCACCTGTCAGCATAGGTCATTAGATGCTTGTTCCTGGGAGACTGACGGGAGCCAGCTGGATCTCATTAATGTCCATGATGAAAAAGGGCTTTGCTGTCTGATGACCTGATTTGTGACCCCCAGAGGCACTCAATCAGGAACCACTTGACAGTGCACCAGACTTCATGGCATTGAGAACCTGAAGAACTGAGGTCCATTCTTGTTTCAGCCTCGTGTTTCTCCTGGGGTTACTAACTGTGGTGTTCATCTCCATGCTGGAGAAGGTCCTCTGGGACCCTCTTCCCCATTTCTTCTGAATGCATGGGTGTGATCTGATCCATGAGAGTGAGGCATGGCGCCCTGAACCTGATGGTTCTCTCCCATCTGGTCTGATGGCCTTTCTTCTGTCCCCCGATGGTGGTTCCACTGAGGATAAGATGAAGGCTTTCACTGGCTTCTCCTCACCCTAGCCCAGGGTGCCTTCTCTGCAAGAGTCTGGGAGCAGGCCTCCTGTATGCCAGTCTACAAACATGTGGGGATGTCAAACTGCCCTTATATTCTGGGTAGCATGAGAATTTAAAGGAAGAAAAAAAAATTCATTTCCTGCCTGACTTTCTGAGATCAGTTGAAACCAATCTTTGGGCTAAAAAGGACCCAAATTACAAGCTAAGTAGAATTGAAAATGGCAGAGGCTTGGTACATTGGAAGTGCAGTGAACTATCAATGATATTGATCCTTGGTCTACAGCAGAGGACCTTTAGGGTCATCTAGAAGTGGTAAGGAGTCTACCTCAGGAGTTACAATTATGCAGACCTATGTTCAAGTCTTAGCTGTGGCATTTCCTCGTCATGTGACTTAAACTCCCTGAACATCTATTGCTTCCTATGTGAAAAAGAACGACAATGTTATCAGTGGAAGGGGCATGGACCTTTGAATGAGACCAAACCAGGTTTAAATTCCACATTTCCTACCTAGAGACTATGAGGCTGTGAGCAGAGGGGGTGTGGGAGGATATTTTAAGGGAGAGGTAAGGGAGCCTGTCACGTAGTGTCATAGGCTATGGCATTGACTTTGCCTTTTTCTCTGAATGATATGGAAAACCATTGCAGTGTTTTGAGCAGAGGGATCACAAGACCTGACTTAGGTTGCTACAGAACCACTCTGGTTCCTGGGCTGAAGGGAAGGATGGGTAGAAGGAAGGAGACCACATATGGAGCCCCTGCAATAATCTAGGTGAGAGATGATAACACCTGGGACCATGATGGAGATGATGAGAAGATCATCATCTTCTCATCATCCATTGATGGATTTGTGTGCACCTAGAATTTGCAGGACTTGCTGGGATGTCACAGTTTATCATTATATAATTGGGTAATTATTTTTTTCTCTTTCCACATTTTTACTGGTGCATTATAGTTGTACATATTGACGGGCTTTGTTGTTGTATATTTATATATCCACACAATATAATATAATTTGGCCAAGAGCAGTCCCTAGCACTCCCCTCCTCCCTCCCCACTTCCTACAACTTAATTCCTTTCCTCTAATGATCTCTCTTTTGATGATCATGAGATCCGCCCCACCTTTTTTTTTTTTTTCAAATTTTTTCTAGTTATACATGGACACAGTATTTTTATTTTGCTTACTCATTTTTATGTGGTGCTGAAGCTCGAACCCAGTGCCTCACACATGCGAGGTAAGAGCTCTGCCACTGAGCCACAACCTCAGCCCTGCCCCACCTTTCTTATCCTTTTACCTCTCCAGCTGCCACATATGAGAGAAAGCATATGCCCTTGAACTTCTGAGTTTGGCTTATTTCACTTCACATAATCATCTCTAGTTTCATCCATTTTCCTGCAACTGACATAATTTCATTCTTCTTTATGAATGAATAAAATTCCATTATGTATATATGCCACATTTTCTTTATCCATTCATCCATTGATGGACGCCTAGCCTGGTTCCATAGTTTGGCTGATGTGAATTGTGCTGCTATAAACATGAGTGGGTAATTTTTTTAATATTATCTAATATTCCATTAGATTGAGAGCTCTGTGAAGCAAAAATAGTGTGTTTATCTTGTTCACTGATGAATTTCCTGCACTCAGCCTAGTTCAACAATGATAGCGAAGGAAGGAATGAAACCTGAGCATCTTCTTGGTGTGTTGTGTCTACTGTTCCTGAGCCTGAGACTCTTGCCTACCCTTTTCCCCACACCCAGCAGCTCTTAGACTCCACAATAAGTTCTGGCCAGCTGGAGCTGACGCTGGGGCAGAGCTGCATACTCAGAGAACAGTGTGGGGGGAGTAGTGGGAAAGTAGAGATGAAAGAGAGAGGAAGGCCCAAGAACCACAGAGTCTTAAGACAGGGAGGAATTGTGGAGTCACACGGAGATGAGCTGTGCCCAAAGGAGAAGGAAATGGGACCTAGGCTTTTCCACAGGGTAGCACCATGGCTAATAGTCCAGATGCTTCCCTAAGATGAGTCCACCAGTCACATTCTTCACTGGCACAGTGGGGCTGGACTTTATATTCGAAACCCTGGGAGCTGTGGAGCTGGATATGTGCTCTCTCCTGGGCACTAATGGTCAAAAGTCTATAACCGGCTTCCTGTCCCTTTGGTAGCTTGGAGTTCCTGGAACAGGGTAGAAGTGGATGTGGGTGGGTGGAGATGTCTAGGTAGAGTGTTATAGGTGAGACAGTTGGGGTAGAGGAGGAGCAGGGTTCATGGGAGGGCTGCCCAGGTTGTGGATGTGCTGCAGTGAGAACCAGGGAGAGAGCCACGGCTGAGGCTGAAGAAATAAAAAGACAAGGGGTCACAGGGAAGAGGAGCATGACATGGTATACTTTCCTCTTTTTAAACCAGTGATCTGCCAGGCATAGTGGCACATGCCTGTAATCCCAGGTGCTCAGGAGGCTGAGACAGGAGGATCGCAAGTTCAAAGCCAGCCTCAGCAACTTAGCAAGGTGCTAAGCAACTCAGTGAGACCCTGTCTCTAAATAAAATACAAAAAATGGCTAGGGATGTGGCTCAGGGGTTAAGCACCCCCGAGTTCAATCCCTGGTACCTGCTCTGCCCCTACAAAAACAACAGTGATCTTTTTATACCAAACTCTGATCATCACTGGTAACCCCTGTCCTCAACAGGGGTTCACACATGCTCATGGGCTGCCACAGCTATAGCTGCAACTCACCCTCACCCACACACACTGCTCACTTTGCCGCTTGCACACACTCGTGCACACACCTTGCTTCCCCTGGTGCTCCCTCACATATTGATTGTCTAGCACGCATAGATGTGTATATGCACACACCTGGGTACCAGACTGGGCACCCTTGACTGTTAGAAGGTTTAGGCTGAGATGGTGAGTCCTTCCCTGGAACACAAAGTCTCTTTTATCTCATCATTCTCCTACAGTGTCTGATAGAGAGAGAGAAAATCCTGGTGATGCTGGATTTTCATTCTAGCCTGATGTACGTATAAGGACTTTATTCTAGTCCTGCAGAATGCCTCCTTTACTGCATTCTGAGCCCTGTTTTTAGGTCACTTATTCTGCTGACTCTGCATCTCTTTCTTCCTATCAAGCAACATCTTTGAAAGCTTATGGAAGGCCCATCTCTGCCAGAAACCTTACCTGGCTAAGTTCTCTTGACTCAGTCCCCCCCCCCACACACATTCTCTCCCTTCTCCCTCCATCTGCTGCCATCCCCGCATCACACAGATGCACAGAAGCTGGCCAGGGATTGGACTGCATGCTTCACCTCTGCCTCCAATTCATCCACAATATCCATGAGTTCCCCAAAGAGAGGACAGTGTCTCCTTCATCCTCTGCTATCCCTGCAGTACCTCAGCCTGGGCTCTGCCCAGGAATTACTCAGCCCAGGGTGTTTTGCCAGGAGATGAGATCTTTAAGGGCAGAGACGGGGACAGACTAAGCATATCACATGATTATCAAAAGGCTGTGTGAAAAATGGAGGGGGTGGGCAGGGCAGTAAGAGAGTGGCTAGCTCAGGACTACAGGTGCGGGGGTTAAGCTCCTCGCCTTGCAAGGCCAGTCTCAGAACTTGAGATGGACCTGCTCTACTGAATGACCTACAAACAGTTGGTTGTCCTTGACAGGTCGGAGATTTAGCACTTCTTACTCTAGCAATGAATGAGCTGTCCGGTCCGTTAGTTGCTTCATCAGCTTTTCTACCAAGGATACTCTCTGGTGAGGAGAGAAGGGAGAAGAACCTAGAACTATCAGGCAGGCCTTCTAGTGGCAGGTGAATAAGTCCCTGTCCCAGGGACCACCCAAGGAGGCAAGAGGTCACAGGCACAGAGGCAAGAATAGAAAGACAATGATATATTTGTTTGCAATCTGCTTTTACTACCTCATAAACATGCTCTGCTTATGACTAGGAACTGCTTTGCTCATAACCAGGTCCTCCATGGACTGCCAGGCAGACTCATTCCAGTTGCCCCCCAAAGAATACCTCAAGGATTTTCCCATCAAAGGCACAAAACCCTGAAATCAAGAGGCAACAGCTCCCCAGTAACAGACATGGCACTGTCCAAGAGCTGTAACTGGCCATTCACTGCAGGCCCTAAAGAAAAGGGTGAGATGGGGGGGCATGGGAAAAATGGAGGAACTTTGGATTGGACAAAGGGGAAGAGGAATGGGGGTAGGAAAGATGGTGGAAGGAGAAGGTCATCATTACCCTACCATGTATGATTGCATGAATGGTGTGATTCTACATCATGTGCAACTAGAGAAATGAAAAGTTATGCTCCATTTGTGTAATGAATCAAAATGCATTCTGTTGTTATATATAACTAATTAGAACAAATAGAAAAAGAAAAAGATGAAAAGAGATCAGGATGACTGGGCTGCTGTCCAAATTCAAATTCTCAGTGGTAGCTTCAACTTCTGCCTCAATGTCCCTGGCTCTCCAGGACCCATGTCCCTTTCTCCCTTCCTTTCTGGGGAATTTGGGAAGGTCAGTAAGATATCTGGAAGGTTTTTCTTGCTTTTGGGATATAGTTGCCGAGTCTGAAGGATATTATCAACATCTCTAGGCCACAAGCTTGACCCATGTCCCCCCAGCTGGTGGCAGGCAGGGTTGCAGGTAAGTTGTTGTGATGTGAAAATTCTAATCCCAACTACAATGGGGGTTTTCCAAAAAATGCAAAGAGCTAGAAAACTCCCCTTTCTAGAGAAAAACCTGCTCAAATTCCAGAGGGAAACGTTCATTCTACTGAGGGTCCATTCACACCCCCCCACACACACACATACCACACACAGTTGTACCTTCCTGTTTATAAAGGGAGAAATTTAGTCACAGAGAAATAATATGGTACCCAAGCATAGAGGGGGATAGTCAGTCTCCCTTCTAGAAGGAGTCCAGGAAAACATTCCACTTTCCTTCCTAAATGAAGGCCACTAAGACAAGACCCTGGCCTCCATTCAAACACCTCTAGGGACTCACAATACATGTATGTTTGCACTTCTATAAACAGCATCCAAAGCTGAAAAGGGAAAGTTATATGCACAACCACAGGGAAAAGCCTTCGCTCCTCAAATGTCTTGGGAATTTTACAGGGAACATGATGAACACCTTCATTCTCGCAATAGATAAGGGAATGTTCTGCCTGGTGACATGGATGGGATGCATTCTTCATTTAATAACCATTTATTGAGCAACTTCTGTGTGCCAAATCTTGTGTGAGTTACTGGAGTCTTACTGGGGTCCTTGTCCTCATAGAGTTTCGATCTAACTTACATTTTTCAGAGATACAGTCAAATAAGTAATGAAGACAGAACAAAACAAGGGCGATGGCCAAGGACTATGAGGACATAATAGGAACACACAGTGACATCAACCAAGACCATGGGGACGGTAGCAATCTTAGGAGGCTTCCTGGAGGATTTGGCAGGATAAGGAGAATTTAGCTAAGAGAAGATGGAGGAAGAGGCAGAAAGAACAGCATGAGCAGATGCTTAGGAGTAAAAGAGAGAGGGGTGTCCCAGCGAAAATGAAGTAAGTCTGTAATATCTGAGATGATTCCTGGAGGTCCCCCTTCCCCGCCAGGCTAGGACTTCCCAGATGCTGTTGAACATCAGCACCACACACAAAAAGCATCCAGCAAACACACAATCTAGCGGGAATTTGCTTTGAAGTTCCTTCCTGCCTCTGCCAGGAAGGGTACAGAAAGCTGATATGGCCTGGACCGCCAAAGAGAAGGTGTTTGTGATAAGCTTTATGTGGGGTTCCCTCCCTAGCAAGGCAGCTGTCTGAGCGGTCAGGAGGACTGAACACAACATTGGAAAACTCGAGGGCTCCTTACTCTTGAGACAGCACCCCACAACCCCATTCCAAAACAGCAGCCCTCACCCTTAACCAGTGCTTCCCAGAAGCCTCTGTCCACTAATGACTTGTACTGGGATGGGTGAGGTAAATGTGCAAGTAAAAGTGACCTATTTGTGCAGGTCAGGGTGCACCTCAGTCAGCCAGGGTTTTGTACAGAACCTGCTACACAGCTCTGCCTGCTGGGGTTCCCACCCAGGCCCCAGCCCTAAACCAGCTTCTATCAGGGGCTATCAAAGTGTGGCCCACAGGCCAGATCTGATCCACAGTCTTTTTTTTTGTAAATAAAGTTTTATTGGAAACTTCGACAGCCATTCATTTATGTTTCCTGGATGGCATCTTTTGTGTTACAACAGCAGAAATGAGTGTGGTCTGTGTAAAGCATTCACCATCTGGGCCTGCATCAGGAGAAATCTACAGAACACCAGGCCCGTTAAACTGTGTACTTTGAATCCTCATGAGGGCCCCAATTAATGCCTGAAAACCTGCCCCCAGAAACTCCATCTCACTGGCTACATGAAGTGTCAACTCTGAGACACACAGACAAGTAACACAGAGATATTTAAGAAGTGGTGCCAGCTGGGCACTCAGGAGGGGCATCCTGCAGGGCAAAGGAAGTGGACCCCTTATCCCTGGGCCTCTATGTGAACTGGCACGGGACCAGGGAGGGGTAACTTTGAAGGTCCAACAGAGATTGTGAACACACGACAGCTGTGGGAGAAGGGTCAGGTGGAAATAAGAAGGGCTGAGCTACCAGAGGCCAGGGATGGTAGAGGACAAGAAGAGGGCTCCATGCTCAGCCCCGTGACTTGTGAAATAGAGAGGCCCTGTCAAGTGATATTTTCTGATGGCTGCCTCATCAACACCATAATCCTTCAGGGTTTGTACACTCCTGGTTCCACAGCAACAGCTGAACTCAATCAAGCAGCTCAGACAAGCCTGTTGGATGGTACAGAAAGAAGCAAGTGAATAAAATCTGAGAGCAGAGAATCCTCCAGGGAAATTGGGGGATTGTCAACCATAAGGGCCTTCAAAGGTCCACTGCATCACCCCTTTCTCCAGGAGGGCTGCACACACCTGGCTGGAGGGAGGAGGACCTTTGGGTGGGAGCCTGAGACTGACATCATACTATTAGAAAGTTCTTCCCAGGCCCATCCTTTTTGGGTGGCTCAGAGCAGGGGCTCTAGAACCAGGTGACCTGGGTTGAAAACAGAGATCTGACACTTCCTTGCTTTATGACTTTGGTCAAATAATTTAACCTGTCTGGACTTCTGTTTCCATACTTATAAAATGGGGATAAAATAATATTTGCTCCATAGGGTTGTTGTGAGTTCTAAATGAGATAATATTTGAATAATATGTCAAAGGGCGGCTGACAGATGATAAGTTCCACTTACATGATGGCTGCTGAACTCATTCAAGTGATTAAACCTTTCCTCCTAATTTATATTCATTTGCTTTTGCACTTATTTCAAGATTAAAATAAGTAGATAGCTAAGGACAACAGATAATTCCTCTGGTATCTAACAGTGTGGTGGGTCCAGAGAGTCAGCATTCAGCTGGAGAGTATAATACTGTGCTAGGTGGGATCTCTGAGACATGGCCTTCTACCTCCTTAGCGCTGGGCTGTCTAGGATTTTGTTGGAAGCCTACCAGCCTAGTTAGTCCACCAGAATCCTGGTCTTTACCGTAACAGATCCAAGAGAACCAGAGGTCTGCAGCTGGAGGTATTACGGATGTCCAAGGCTCAGGGAGTGTGCACCCCATCAAACACCAAAGAAGCGAGCTCTCAGATATGAAGCTGACATCTTGAGCCCATTGACATGGCTGTTGCCCCCACACCACTGGCCCCTTTGCAGGCAAAGATCTGCCCCTGAGTGCCCAGTGGCAGATTCTACTCTGTCAGGGTACTAGTCACATTGGGTTTCTGCCCGGCAGCTGACAGTCAAAACTTCTCCCTCCCTCTTTGCTGATGTTTGGGGGTAGAGCCTTCCAAAATCTAGTCTCTTTTCAAGTATTCATTAATCACCTAATGTGTACTCAGGGATGTGTTGTGCATTTTACTCAGGTTGGGATGGTTGGGGTGGACTAGGCAGGAGTGAATGAGACACCAGCTATATGTGCCAATGTCATCAGGTTGCCTCTCTCCTGGGACAGATTTTCAGGCGTCAGGGGTAACTGTAGGAGGCTCTTCCTTCCAAGGCTGTCCCTGTCCCAGGCTGAGCCAGCTGCAGTTGGCTGTGATTAATGGCCTCTATTAACAGCATGTTGTAAACTGATAGAGTACACAGTGCTCATGAAAATCTCACCTCTGCTAAATCCCACACCAGAGAATATGCTTTAACCCCTGAAACCCCTGCCTCCTCCAACTTGAGAGACATGATCTCAGAGAGTGCCTTCACCAGAAGCAGGAAACAAACGCATCAACTCTCTGGGGGAAAGACACAACTCCCAAAACCTGGTTTCATATGGTGTGGGACTTTGAGGAGCCAGGATTGAGATCCTGGTTAGGGAAACTGGTTTTCAATACGCCTCAAAGAAATTCCAGAGCCATCTCTGGCCAACAGCAACATACCCTTGGGCAGGTCACTTTCCTCTGTGTAGGCCTCAGTTTCCTTATCTTTGAAATGAGGGGTTGGTGCAAAATGAGTCCCAACCTCCTACTCTAATCAGTAGAGTAGATCGTTCTAATCACAGGAATTTTTACAGAAAGCACCACCAGGCTTTAGTCCTCTATTTCTTCATTTCCTGAGGGAATCCCTGCCAATAAGCAGCCCTTCCATGTGATCGTTCCCCAGCCCTTAAGCAATTAGATTTGTTTCCTTCTAGTCGATTATAAACATTTTTTAAAAATGAAATCAACATTCCTTGGTGAGCAAACTCACATGTCAGACAGGGGTGTGAGATTCCTAGCCCAAAGAGACCTTTCCACTCCTGACAGGTTTTAGCTTTCCAAACACTTTGAAGTCTCTTTTATCCTTCAGGAGATGCATAGTGTTCAGTTTACTGAACAGGCGAGATCCAAAGAGATGCCCTGATCCAGGGCTAGCGGCCACTGAGAGATTAGAACCTGAGAGGCTATGAGAGGACTCTGGTTCCTCCCTGGGAGGCTCTGTCCTGATCGACCTGGAGAACGTGAGCTGAAAGCCTTTAAAACTGACAGATCCCTCCAGCTATGAGAGCAATCTGAGGTAGGTGATCTCCGCGTGTGAAGTGATTATGTGTAAAAACAGCGGATTAGTGTCTCCGTGCTGCTATGTCTCCTGGGATCAGTAGGACCCAGCCTCCCAGCCCGCCCCGGACGCGGAGCGGTGACCTCAGGGCGCAGTATCTCGCTGCTGGCGCGGTAGCCAGCGCACCCCTGCTGTGAGTTCTCGCTTTCTGCAGCGACCTTAGCTTTTGGCTTTTAGCGGGGGCAGGGGCGGCAGGGGTTGAGGTGGCAGGGACTGGGGTCCCGGGACGTCCCCGCCGCGACCCATCTTAAATTCTTCCTCCAGACCCCGGGGGTGGGGCGGATGGAGACGTCCCCACCAGGTTCCGTTCTCAGAAATTCTTCCAGATTCCGCCCCAGTCTGGGGAAGGCCGAGCGAGCGGGCGTTGGACTGGAAGGCGGATGCTCCGGGAGGTTTGTCACATTTTTCCCCGGGTTAATTGCTTCAGAGAGGGAATTTGAGCTGTGCCTGTCTGGAGCACAGCAAGCTTTGTCGCCTGCTTGGTAGAATCTTAATCTTTCTCAGGTGACAGCTGCTGGCCCTCGAACAGAAATGTCCTCACCGTGGGGGCGCCACCTGCCCCACAGGACCGCAAACAACCCAGGCGGTGGGGACCCAGGGCGGAGCTTGGTGAGATGGAGCGATAGGGATTGGACAGCTAGAGTGCCAGATCACTCGCGGGTGGGGTTAGGGCGGGCCTTGGCCTGAAATGAATCCCTCCCTGGCCGGCCCTATCCAGTGTAGCCCAGATGCAATGCTCATGCCCTTTGCGTCTACACCCGCAAATATTTAACCTTTCCATTTTTGCACTGGCTTAATGAGTCTTGATGTCTAGGACAGAACTTGACACATAGTAGGCATCCGATACCTGTTTGTTGAATGCTCAAGTCCATAAGCTTGTCTGTCTCCTAGGAGAATCCTGTTTTCACACCATAGGGCATTTCATCACTCAGTCATGACATGTCACAAGTGCTGCTAGTAGTAAAAACACTAAGCAACCAGATGGGCGCGTTTTTCACCCTTAAAGACAAATGAGAATACATTGAAGACTGTTACTATCATAATGCTTCTCCAGCTGGGGCGCTGGAATACCTGTGGTCCCAGCTACTTGAGAGGCTGGAACAAGAAGATGGCTGGAGCCAGGGAGTTCCAGACCAGCCTAGGCAATATAGTGAGACCTAGTCTTGTAAAATAGAAAAAGCAAAGACAAAAACCCACAATGCTATTTGATCTCTTGAGTGGCAGAGAAAAGGGTGGAGATGGTGGAGGACACTGATGGTTTGGCCCTTCCACTATTAACAGTTTCTGATTTGGTCTTGGGGGATGACCCTGGGCCTACCATCAAAGTGTCCTAACCTTTTTGCTAAGGGACAGACATAGGACAAAGTTCAGTCTTTGGAACTACTTCTGTTCTGGACTTTACCACACTGTATAGCAACAAAGGACACTAGAGATTGAACCCAGGGATGCTTTACCACTGAGCTAAAGCATCTTTAGCCCTTTTATATTTTTATTTTATTTTGAGACAGGGTCTCACTAAGTTGCTGAGAGCCCCACTAAGCTACTGAGGCTGGCCTTGAACTTGCGACCTTTCTGCCTCAGCTCCCTGAGTTGCTGGGATTACAGGTATGCACCACAGCACTTGACCATGCCTTGTTCTTCAGTCATTTTTAAAATCATGTGACTTTCCCACTTCTTTCCAATAAACTCTTGTTTTACTTAGGTTAACCAGTCAGTTTCTGTTGCTTACAACCAAAGGAGTGTAACTTCCGAAGTTGCAGCCAGGCAACTCATTCCGACTATAGATAACTTGGTAGAATATTCTTCCTAATACTAAGCTGCTAGTTTCTCTGCTAGTGTCTGCCTTCTGGAGTCACACACTACAAACTCTTCCACTATTATATCCCTTCAGATAGACCTAAAGAGCTGTCATATTCCCCAGATTTCTCCTTCCCAGGACAATGTCTCACCCCAGGTGGCAGGGATTTAAGACCTTCACCACAGTGGCCACTGCCCCATAATGCAGTCCTGTCTTTATGGCAGGTAAATAGAGCAGAGCTCCCAGCTGCTGACACAAAGTGACATGGATTGACACTGCCATATTCTAGACAAAATGAGTTACTAGGTCTGAAGCCCTAAGTCAGCCTGAAGTCAGATCAGCCTGTTTTTCTTGTCACATTAGTCTGTCCTATCTACCAACACATCCACAGAGACACTTCCTTATCTTTCCTATATTTGCATAAGTGGAAAGCAGAGATTCAGCCTCCTTTTCAACCTTACAATGTGAGCCGGGTGTGGTGGCTCATGCTTATAATCCCAGCACTTAGGGAGGCTGAGACAGGAGAATCATGAGTTCAAAGCCAGCCCCAGCAATGGCGAGGCACTAAGCAACTCAGTGAGACCCTGCCTCTACATAAAACACAAAACAGGGCTGGGGATGTGGCTCAGTGGTCGAGTGCCGCTGAGTTCAATCCCTGGTACCAAAAAGAAAAGATCATTCTGACCCCAGTATTCTCTTTCTACACCCTCCTTCCCACCCTACATCCACACACATAACACATTTTTGTGGTTTCTGCATTTTGCACAGCCTGTACTCTCTCTTCATCTAAGTTTTGTGCCTAAATGTGTGCGCTGTAACTCTACTTCTCGGCTTATGTTTACCAGGACACTAAAAACTCCCTTTTTAGCCAGAAGCTGCTAGGTAGATCTGAAAAAGTTCTGTACCAGCTTTATTCTTCTCCCCACTAAAATACACCTCCACGTATTCACTCAGCAATTCTACTCCTACATGTGTACCCAAGATAGTGAGTGTATATGTCCACCAAAAGGACATTTGCAGTAATAGCAGAGTTGTTCACAACAGCCCCAAACTGGAAACAACTGGACTAAATGTCCACTTGCAATAGGATGGATAAGTAAATTGTGGTGTATTACTATAAGGAAATACTATTTGGCAATGCAAATATGAACTTCTGCCATGTAATAACATGGATAATTTTCACTGACATAATTTTAAGAAAAAAAAAGCCAGACACAGATGAAGAGTAGATTGTGTCTGATTTAATCACATGACATTCAAAAACAGACAAAATCCATCTATGCTGATAGCAATCAGAATCCCAGTGCCCTTGGGAGAGCCAGATACATGTGGCCTGGGATAAGTCTTAAAGAGCTTTTTGGAGAATTGGAAATGGTTTATATCTGCACTTACACAAATGTATATGTAAGTGAAGACCCATTGGGCTGTTGAATTAAGATTTGTGCACTTTCCTGGATACCAATTATAATTTATGAATGTTTGAAAAATACATATCTACAAAAATAAAAAGCGTTGTTCCATATTCTCCAATGAATCATCTGGCATGTATATACCACATTCGGTGAAATAACAATCTAGTTTAATGCTCTCACTGTATAGTTATGGAAACTGAAATCCACATGGGGAATCCTGCCCTGCTCAAGGTCTCATGGAGACTTGACAGAAGAGCCAGTACAGAATTGGGGTGTGGTGATGCATGTCTATAACTCCAGAGGCTTGGGAGGCTAAGGCAGGAAGATCATGAGTTAAAACCAGCCTCAGCAACTTAGCAAGGTCCTAAGAAACTCAGCTTGACCTGTCTCTAAATAAAATATAGAAAAGGGCTGGGGATGTGGCTCAGTGTTTGAGTGCCCCTGGGTTCAATCCTTGATACATACATACATACATACATACATACATACATACATAAAATCCAGCTCTATTCTGGGATTTAGACACCTTACTGTAGAGTTGTTACACCTCCAAAAAAAAAAGAAAGTTAAAGAAAAAACAAAATATGTGACAAGACTGGATTTTCTTCTCTCCCTTATAACTTTTAACAGCAAAGAGTCAGAGTTATGTTAGTTATTAATACATATGTTGAGTGCTTATAATTTTATGTTGCCTTGACATAAAAAACATAAACTTCCAAGACAGTTTAAATATAAGTGGGACATTGTCCTACCAGAACCAGGGCTCAGTGATCCTTGGCACATCTCCAGTTTTTCCCTCTGCCCCAGTTCCACAGTGTTCCGTCCAGATATCTGCCTCAAACAACTGCTCCCTGGTGGCCACTTCACTGTGGGACACCTAGATCCAGCCTACTTGACTGGCTCCCATAACCCTCAGGCTATACATAGCCTATGCAAATGTGCTTGTGACTGCTTCTGTCTCTGTGTGACCTCCTAGAATTCATGTCTGCCTGCTTTGAACCCATCTGTTAAAACTCCCCAATGCTCTGGACCCTGCCCTTCCTCTTTGTTGGGAGGGTGGGAAGCCTCCAAGTATGGTTGCTCCCCACCCTACCACCATCTGTAAGTATAAAGAACTCTTAAATTTTCACACTGTGATTGTGTCCTGGAAGCCAGGCTTGAAATGGGAGGCCTGAGAGTGAGATTGCCCTGAAGGGACTCTTGCAGGTGGATCCTGTTTTGTCCATGCCTCTGGTGGCTGCTAGGAACAGGAGCTACCAGCTGCATTGATAGGGAAATGCTAAGAGTTTCATTCAAAACAAGGCTTAATAAATTAAGAGTTATTATGCGTCTGACAGTACAAATTGTACTGTAACAAATCATGCTATTATCCTGTAGTGTCTGAACAGTCAAGTAGTCCCTAATTAGTGCTGGTCATTAGTAATAAATCATGCATTGGGGGAAATCTCTGTTCTCTGTTGAGACTACATATGACTTCCTCACAGCACGGAAATAGACTTCCAGATATAACCAGCATATCAAGGCTAAGTTCAAAAAAAATAAATTTGTATAATATGAGCAGAAAACATTCTGATAATTAGATGGACATGGAAAAAAAATGTGAAGCTCATACACAAGTCATCTTGGAAATACTGACTAAGCGTAATGGTAATGAACAATTCTTTTTCTCTTAAAAAAGTGATAAAATGTGATACATGCTCATTAGAGAAAGAATTACATGGGGACTGTAAAGTGAAGAAATTATCCATAGTCCTTCCCTTATCCACTCCTATGAAAAATGAGAAAACCATAAACAGAAACATTTGTATATTTGTTATTTCTGTCTAGGCTATCCATTTTTTCTGTTTAAGTCTATTTTCCATTGCCGTAAAAGAATACCTGAGGCTGGACAATACATAAGGAAAAAAAAAGGTTTATTTAACTCATAGTTTTGGAAACTGAAATTCCAAGATCAGGAAGTCTCATCAATTCAACCTCTGGTGAGGACCCCTTAGCTATACCACATCATGGACAGATGGCATCGTGGCAGGAGCGCATTAAAAGAGAGAGATCACCTGGCAAGACAAGAAGCCAGAGGACATGGATCAAAACAAAGGCCTCAGGCATGCTGGGCAAGCATTCTACTACTAAACTACATCTCCAGTGGTGCTTTACCACTGAGCCACATCCCCAGCCCTTTTTATTTTTTATCTTATTTTGAGACAGGGTCTTACTAAGTTGTGTAGACCCTTGCTAAATTGCTGAGGCTGACTTCGAATTTGCCATCTGCCTGCCTCAGCCTCCCAAGTTGCTGGAATTTCAGGTGTGTGCCACCATACCTGCCAAATCTTACAATCTTTAAATTAGTAGTCTGTGTAATATGGTCCGATGACCCTCATGAGTCTCTTCAGGAAAATTATGAGGTCAAACTATTTTCCTAGCAACATTAAGAAGATTTTTGGCTTTTCATGCTTATTCTATAAGCATACAGTAGAGTTTCTCAAAAGTTATGTGATATGATACCAAAACTGATTGAATGCAAGGGCAGATAGGAGAATACAGATGTCTTCTCTTCAAACAGACATTAAGTAGACTTACAAAAAGATGTCAGTGGATGACCCTCTTGTCATTCAGTTTTTTCATTTCAAAAATAGTTTTTTTTTTAATTTAAATATATCAAGGCATGCAATAGACTTATTATTTCTAAACAAATAAATGATTTTTAATATTTCTCACTTTTAATATTATTTTTCAAAATAAGCCTTTTATTGTTTAGCTTGTTCTTTTTTTCTTTTCTTTTCTTTTTAAGTTGGGTATTGAACCCAGGGACATTTAACCACTGAGCCACATCCCAGCCCTTTTTGTATTTTTTATTTTGAGTCGGGTCTCTCTAAGTTGTTTAGGGCCTAAGTTGCTGAGGCTGGTCTTGGACCTATGATCCTCCTGAGTCACTGGGATTTACAGGCATGTATCACCTTGCCTGGCTTTCACTTTTAATTTTAATAGTGCATATATAGTTAGGATCAACAAAACAGCTTTTGGGGGTCCTCTATCATTTTTGAGGGTGTAAAAGAGATCTAAACAGATCTCTTCAGGGGGAAACTGAGGCCCTGTGGGCTGGTACTCAAACAGGAGCAGTTCAGACCAGAACCCTGATCCTGTGTTATGTCTCAGGGACTTACCAGAACCGCATCCTGCCTTTTACTCACTACCATGAGCTGAAAAACAGACAAAACCCCTGAAGCATTTGATGCAGTTAAAAAATTGAAACCAGAAGGTGAACAGTTATCCTACACTGGTGCAGTTCTACGTAGTCTACACCCAAAGCGCATGTGCAGAAGTAGGAGCTGAGCCAAGAGAAACAGAACAGAAGCAAGGAACTCTGCACACCTAGGACCGTGCATGCCACAGTGCCTAGTGAATGTTTGCTGGAAGAATACCTGGCGTGAAGCAGGCTGTGTGTAAATGTGTGAGGTACATTGCTTATATCTGTGCGTGTACGTAGACATAGCAGACTGGGGATGGTTTGTGTCATTTATTAAACTTTGGGTGAAATGTTTTATTCCAAGCTTTGTCTAATTAAAGTGTAATTGTTCTGGTTAAATATTACTTAGTCATGGGCAGGGATTGTGGCTTAGTGGTAGAGCATTTGCCTCGCATGTGGGAGGCACTGGGTTCAATCCTCAGCACCTCATATAGATAAATGAATAAATAAAGGTAAATCAACAACTAAAAAATTAAAAAAATATATTACTTAGTCAGTTGGTGTTGAGAGCTCTATGTGTCTGTGAGGAGACAAGTTTGGGGACCCTGGGCAAAAAAAGCATGCCTGTCCAAGCCAGCACCCAACTGGGAGTGGGTGAGTTGCAACAGGGCCCTGGTGCCCTCAGTTCTGTGGCCCCATTTCCCTGATGCCTGAGAAACCCTGCTTTGGTCAGAGCAAGATGTATTATTCAGAGTATCCAAGAAGGGTGTTCATCCCATTTCAAGGATGTGCCTGGGCACCTTGACCTGCCATCTGTGGGCAGAGTGGCAACTTTCTATAACCCATGGGCCAAAGGCTCCTCTGTATCCCAAATTATTGCTCTTTTGAGTTTCTTACAAGTGACCAAATTTGACCACTTGGGCTTTCTTCTCTGTTTTGGTTGGATGATCCTTTAGCATAGCTAAGGCATAATTGCTAATGCAAAACTTAGGAAGTTCATCATCTTGTAGGAGTGAAAGGCTATGGGACACGGGACAGATAAGCTTTGCTGAGGATTAGCAGGAAAGCAGGAGTGTATAGTTGATTCCAGGAAGAGCAAGCACAGTTTGGGGGTGATGACAGCTGTCCAGGAGCATCAAGAGTGGTGGCAGGGAGTGAAGAGGAACCCAAACTCTCAGTTCTGGCATGGATGCCAAGACCTAGCTTTACAAGGTCAAAGTTGGGCTTGCTGGGTAAAAGGAGGTACAGGCCAGGGGAATGGGTTTTGGTCTCAGTCTTAAAACGCCAAACTTGGGAGCGGCAGGCTGAAGATTAATAGCCCTTAGAGGAAAGGATAGAGCTCCATTGGGCCAGAGCTCCATTTGGCCTCCTGTGCTGGAGAGAGTACATTCCCAGGGTTACTTGTCCCCAATCCCTCAGGGAGTATAGTGGCACCCCCTGCTCCACAGAAAATCTTAATTAAGCTTCTCCAGAAATCTGCACCATAATTGATCTTAGGACTATCAGCAAAAGAGTCTCTACCAAAGAGTTCAATGTAGTTAAAGTTCCTATTTCCTGTTGCTCTGTCTTGCTTGGCCACCGGCCTAAAAGAGATCAGCATTCCAGGTGCTGAACTCCTCCTTACTAGTTTTTCAAAAATATTTTTGGACTATCTAGTATAGTAACAATATAATATTTTATAAAAGTGTGTTTGCAAATGCAAAGCGTAACAAGAAGGACAGATCCTTTAACAAGGTCTCTGGCCTTGGGCCTGAGCTTCACAGAGATGTTTACATTTCAGAGATAAGAAAAGATGTTACTAATTGAGCTCCATGGTAACAGCTGGCAGGGGGAGGAAAGAAAGGGGAGAAGCTCTCCCCTTCTCAGGTGCTGTACTTGAAG
Organism: Geosciurus inauris; assembly: GCA_004024805.1. Taxonomy (NCBI): domain Eukaryota; kingdom Metazoa; phylum Chordata; class Mammalia; order Rodentia; family Sciuridae; genus Geosciurus; species Geosciurus inauris. The sequence goes on from PVHX01001838.1 coordinate 50,759, forward strand.
TGTTAACTTGCCCAGAACAGTAAAATTAAAAAGCTGCTCTTGTGTGAACTTCTGCAGACTGTGAACTTCTGAGCCCCTCCCCTAACACTCTGGGTATAAAGTTCTGAAACTGCCTGAACTCGGGGTTCAGGGGAATTAATTGATTACAGCGAAAGCTGTACCCTCTGAACTGACTGCAGTCAAATAAACCTGCTTCCTGTTTCCTATCCAGTGTCTTGCCTCCAAGCCAGTGGCTCCTGCCCATTTCCTGGCTCACGTTCTGATTCTGAAGTCCAGCAGGGCTGGCCTATCTTCCCTCCCTCTCTTATTAATTTGCTCTGGGTTGAAGCCATAGAGCCATTCGCTCTTTCCCTACATGCACTTCCCCAGCGCCAACTCTGTACTCCCCATGTCCTCTTCCTCTAGCATGCCCTCTTCCTCACCATCACCCTGCTCCTGGAATCTGTCCAAAGTCTCACCTACACTTCCTATTAATTTCCTTTTGCAGCTATAACAAAGTATCACAAACCTTATGACTTAAATGACACAAATTTATGATCTTATAGCTCTGTAGGTCCTAAGTCTAACACAAGAGAAACTGAATTAAAATCAAATTGTCTACAAAGCTTTAAAAAGTTTTAGGAAGAATCCATTTCCTTGCATTTATCAGCTTCTAGGGGCACCCACACCCTTGCCTTGGGACCCCTTTCCTCCATCTTCAAAGCCAGTAGCATATCATCTCTCAGACCCTGCTGACATGATCATAAAAATTCTTCTTTTAAGGACTCATCTGGTTATATTGGGCCTATCCAGATAGTCCAAGATACTCTCTCCATACTAAGGACCATCATTTAATCACATCTGCATAAGATAACATATTCACAGGTGCCAGGAATTTGCACGTGGACATTTTGAGGGAGGCATTATTCTGCCCACCAAACTGGCCCAACCCAAGTAGCCCTTCACTCACTCAAAGTCTCTTCTTCACCACCCAGGCTCCCTGCCCTTGGTGTAGGTTTCTCATCTGCCTCAGCTGTCTTCCCCAGCTCTTTCCACCTTCAACTGTAATCGTCGGTTGCCATTACAATTCAATTTGCAATAAACCAAGTCCCATAACAGCATGAGTAGGATTTGTCTTGATTACTGACACATCCCCAGCATCTAGCTCAGTGCACAATAGTGCTCAAAACAATACTTGCTCTTCTATGGCACATCACTTTCTATTCTGACCACATGGTTGCTCCTCAAGTTTGAACCATATTGATCCCCCCTTTAAAAATTCCAACCTATTAAAGAATGCAACTTATCTTAGAATGCCAACAGCTTGTCTTGCAGCTAAGGATATTGAGACCCAGAGTGTAGGGGGGTGTCTTTTTCAGGGTAATATAGTTGCTTACAGGCAGGGCCAGAACCAAAGCCCCGGCCACCTCACACCAGGTCTGGTGCCCTAGACTCAGAAGACTCTTCTTTCTTTCACATCTGCCCGTAGTAACCTGGGACTCCCACCTCCACTGAAGTCTGTCCTTGCACCCCTTTCCCAATTTGCCAGGCCCAGAACTTGCATGAAAGGCTGGCGACCAGGTTGAGGGGGATGCCCTGCTACTGCCGCACATTTTCCCCTCTCAGGTGCAGCTGTGTTTGTCTGTGTGTCTATGTGTAGAGGAACAAGCTGGTGCTGTGAAAGTCCTGCTTAGCATAGCCGTATTTTTTAGATTCCTAAAAAACATTTCTACTTTATGAATGTGGACAAAGCTCCTTAATCATTTTTTTTTAAATTGGGGATTGACCCCTAGGGATGCTTTACTACTGAGCTATATCCCCACTCCCCCATTTTTAATTTTTTTTAAATTTTGAGTCAGGATCTCGCTAAATTGCTAAGGCTGGCCTCAAATCTGCAATGACTCTCTTGCCTCAGCCTTCCCAGATTCTGGGATTACGGGCGTGGGCCACCGCGCCGGGCCTCTTAATCTCTTTTCATCATTACCATTATTGCTAGTTTATAGTTCATAACGTGCTTTCTCTTTAAAATAGCAAGTTGAGTGGTATAACACAAAAAGCGCTTAGGGGAAACAGTTCTACGGGTTACATAAAAGCAAGACCCTTTCCGGTTTCTAGTACGGAAGCCCGACGTTCCCTTTTCTTGCTTGATCAAGTTTGAGAAATGAATGCCTCTCCCTGGAGCGGGCGTCTCCAAACCGAGGCGAAGGTGGGTCTTGTTACCTTGGTGATAGCGAGGCTGGACTGAGCGGCTACTCCGGCAGCCAGTAGAAATTGAGCAGGGGCGGGGCCACTAGGTCTGGTGCGGCTGCGGCGGGCGTGCAGGTTTGTGGATGCGGCGTTGGGGGAGGGGTGCGGGGGTTCCCTGGGGGTCTCAGGGGGTCCCAACTCGGCCCTAAATTCCTGAGCGCCGACAGCACTGGCTCTGGCCGTCGGATCCGGGCTCCCAGACTTTACACCTGGAGTTCCCGTCGGGCCTAAGCGGGGAGCTGCCGGGGCGGCGGAGGCGGAGATGGCGGAGGGCGGTGGGTCGCGATGCGAGAGTCAGAGTCCGGCCTTGACGGAGCATCCGGTGGCTCCCGGAGGCTGTATCCTCAGGAAGTCCGTTGCCTGACATACCAGGTGGCCAGTGGAGAGCCAGAATGTTGGGTAAAGAGGGAAAGCTGCGTTTGGCGACCGGTTGTAAGAGGCCTTGGAATCCTGGAGCCCAGTCTCCAGCCCCATTCAGGTGTCCCAGCAAGATGGTTAAGGGGCAGAACTGCTGGCTGTGGTGTGGCCACTTTCCGATTCCATCATCTTTTTTTTTCCCCCCAGGTGTCCGGTCTTGCTGGTTCAGCAAGCCTTATAAGCATGAAACTTCTGTCTTTGGTGGTCTTGGTTGGGGGTTTGCTGGTGCCCCCAGTTCAAGCTAACAAGGTGAGGGATGTAAACCAGCAGCAACTCTTGCGCTACAACTCTGCCTACAGGGTTTACCCAGAGGTGGCTGCTGCAGGAGCCCAGCCCCTCACTTCTATGCACCATACTTGGGGTGTCCTCTCAGGCCGAAGCTGCAGTCCTAGCTAAGGGTGGAAGGATGGGGGGAGGGCAGTGCACCCAGCAAAGCTTCTGGATCAGAAGGACCCTTGCAGGAATCCCAGCAAGTTTGGGGAAGTTATCCATACCTTTGTCCTGGTCATATTTACTCAGGGAGAATTAAGTCACATAACGATATAAAAATGCTGAGTGTTACAAGTCCTGTACAGATGGAAGTTTATTTTATAAGGGGAATGCTCCTAAGTGATGGACTCCTGAGATAACTCCCCTTCCTTAGGGGTAGAAGACCTTCAGCTGAGTTTGGGGTGGGACTGTGGAATATGAGATTTCATTGCTCACAGACTTTGAAGTAAGGTTGAGTCAGATTTGCTTTTGTGTCCTCCAGGGAATTCCTAATTGGAGTAAAAATGTATGTGATGCTGTCTTTTACCCATCCCAGAGGGGACAAACTTTCAGAAGGGTTGTTTGAGTATTCCCATGTGAACCCTTTTCTTCCCTCCATTCTTAACCTTGGATGCTGGAGATGGGATTAGGGCTAGAGGCTGGCAGCCTGGTGCGGAGGCACACTCCTGTAATCCCTGCACTGTGGGAGGCTGAGAGAGGAGAATCCGGAATTCAAAGCCAGCTTCAGCAATGGCAAGGCACTAAGCAACTCAGTGAGACTCTGTCTCTAAATAAAACACAAAATAGGACTGGGGATGGGGGTCAGTGGTGGAGCACCCCTGAGTTCAATCCTTGGTACCAAAAAAAAAAAAAAAAAAGAGGATGGCCACCCATACTATTGGCAGAAGTACACACACAGTGTGGGGTCCAGGGTACAGAATGGTCACTTGGCTTATGCCCCCCACCTCCCTGCACCCCAGTTAGGGAATGGCAGCCCTGCTTACTTTCTGAGTCTCATTTGCCAGCTGGACAGTTTCTGTCTTGAGGCGCTGTGATATTGCATCCTTTGTACAGAAGCAGTCCTTGCTGAACTTGACCATATGGATAGTTACATTACAGAACAGGATACTAAAATTTGGCAGCCTTGCTAGAATCTGAACCCAGGCAGGTGTCCTGCCTTCCTGATACATGTTTTCTCTTCCAGAGTTCTGAAGATATCCGGTGTAAATGCATCTGTCCACCTTATAGAAACATCAGTGGGCACATTTACAACCAGAATGTGTCTCAGAAGGACTGGTAAGTCATCTCCATGGGCTTGCCCTTGGCTGCTACACCTAGTTGAAGTTATGGGTGTTTACTTGGGTTCTTGGACTTCCTGGAGAATAAGCTTGCTCCTGTTTCTATGGAGAGCCTTACAAAGGAATGTCTTGTCCATAACCACTTTGAAACAGGACCCAGGTGTCTTGCGTTTCATCTGAGGGCTTTCTGGTTAGAGGAGTAGATTTTGTTGTTTTGTTTTGATTTTGGATCTTTCTTGATATATGCAAAATGATAGAGAAATTGGGAGAGATAGGTATTTTGGCCGCATGTTGTGCAAAGTTCAATGCTTTTGCAAAACTCTGTTACTTGTGTTACTCTGTGCTGGTCTCAGCAATTTTCAAAAGTAAATAAGAGGGGTATTATTCCCATTTTGTTATTGCATAGACCGAGGTTCAAAGAAATAATTTAAATTATACTTCTAGAGTCTTGAATTCACTTCTTGCTGCCTCACTTTTAAAAAGAGAAATAGTGCTGGATGCAGCTGTGCACTCCAGAAATTCTAGCAGCTTGGGAGGCTGAGGTAGGAGGCTTGCAAGTTTGAGGCCAGCCTCAGCAAGTTAGTGAGGCCCTAAGCAACTTAGCAAGAGCCTGTCTCAAAATACAACATTTTAAAAAAAGGGATGAGGATGTAGCTGAGTGGTTAAGCACCCCTGGTTTCAATCCTTAGTACCAAAAATAAATAAGTAAATAAATAGAGAAATAACCAAGAATTCATACAGGTAAAGAAGACCAACTTTGTGAAAGGAATTTTCAGCACACTGTCCTGGAAGGAATGGTATAGGGAACTAGAGCTAGCCTGAAGAGGAGAGGACCAGGGGTACTCAGTGGCTGACCAAGACTGGGAGAAGAGCTGGCATGTTATAGGAGGTGGGACACATGGGGTTGGGTGCTTATGGGGACCAGGTAGGTTCACTCTGGTTTCTTGGTATAGTATTGGAACCAGTAGATGAAAGCTTCAGGGAACAGACGTGAGCATGATAAAGGAACATTAAGAATCTAGGCAGCTCCAGACTGGGAAACCCCATCCTTAGAGGTATATGTGCAGACATAGGGTGAGGTCATTGCGGAGGGGATAGTATCACATGGGGCCTGAGTCAGTGCTACATCTGCTTGGTGTTGTTAGGATCATCAGGTAAGCTTCAAGAAAATAGATTGCCAGCCTCCTCCACCCTAAGATTCTGACTCAGCAGTCACCTTTTCTTCAAGTTCCTTAGGTACTTATGATACAGCTGCTACAGAGCAGTATTTGAGAGTTTTGGAACTGGTTGAATTTCCTGGTCTGAGATGGTTGGACTGTAGTTTTCTGAGAAGTGATCTAGGTGGATGCATAGGACTCTGGATCTGGTCTTCCTGGTTTTCAGTTTAGCTTTGCCATATGGTAATTATGTGACAAATTACATAATCTCTACAGTACTTTGATTTCCTTATCTATTAAATGGTGGCAGTATTTTGAGTGTGAAGTTTGTGGGTATGTGTGCGTGCACACAGAACTTAGTACTTAGAATGACATCTGGCACATAGTAAGTGCTACATAAATGTTAGCTGATATTATTAATATATTATGCTTTATTAGAGGCCACATGGATAATCATTATCAAACTTACACCATAGCCCTGAAAAACTTGGGCTCCTCCCAAAACACTAGCCTGTTTCTTCTGCTTCTGCTGTCCTGATGGATTCACAAGCCCTGTGACATGAAGTCCTGGGAGGGACCCCCATCACCTCTTTATATATTATGGTTATAGTTCAAATAGCATCAGTAAAGACACCAGTGAACTCTCCTAGCCCCACAGTAGATACCAAGGCTGCATCTCATGCCTTTTATGCAGGCAAACACTGGCAGATTTTAGTAACATTATCTTTGTCCTGGGGTTATGGTGTTGCCTGAAAACTGAAGCTTGGATGCCTACAACATCCTGTCTAGACCTTTGGGCTGTAGTAGTTAATCTGTTCGTTCCTCTTAAAAGTCAGAATTAGGGATCTACTTAAAGAACAATCTTACATTAGAACCTCAGGACAGTTCCATTAAGGGTGCTGGATAGAAACTAAAGCTGGGAAGTAAGAGTCTAGGATTCTAGGACCCAGCAACATTGGCCCTGTTTGGAAATCATCAAACTCTTGCCTGGAGCCTCTTAGAGATTAGTTGGCATCTTGACATTGATCCTAGACCTCAGTGCTGGGGCTAGAATTGGGGATCACTCTGATTGGGTCTTCAGGTCTCTGCCACATTTTCATTCTGGTGCTGCCTTTATTTTCTGCAGAAAGAGTGCTTGCCCCCTCCTCTTGATTGTGCAGAGTAAGCCAGAGCCTTCAGAGCTCAGTCCTTTGATTTATTGGTCAAGCCACCTGTGTTCCTATATTCTGCCATCTAGTGTCGAGAGTCTAAAATCCCATGCATATAAAAAGGCAGAAAGGCCATCAATATTGTCCTGTTGGTGTGTCTGGCAAGATGCATTACAGAGACGGTTCCAGAGCAGGAAGGGACATAGTAGGCTGGCTAGTTCATTGCTTTTTGGACTTGTTAAAATACACCTCCAAACAATCTGTATAGAAACACCAAATGTGTAAACCATAAAATCAGAATTGCTCTGGTCGAGAGATCCCTCAGCCCCACTTACCCACTTCTGCATAGTGTTTCCTATGCTACCCAAAAGGCCACAGTTTGAAAATATAATGGAATTTAGACTCCATTGTAAATGAGGAAACTGAGTCCCAGAGGGAGTAAATAAATTACCCATAATTACAGAATAAGTAGAAGAGCAGAAAAATTAATCCAGCTTATCTTTCTCTTTAACCTTCTACCCTTAACATCCCCTCACCAGTCCATGAAATCACTGACCACCAAAAAGCCAGTGGAGATCCTTAGGAGAACAAGAAAAGTTTTAGGTTTCACTCGCTGCCAGGAAAGTTGGAGAAGGCAGAAATATTGCAACTCCTGGTGGCACACACCTGTAATCCCAGATGCTCAGGAAGCTGAAGCAGGTGAATCACAGGTTCAAGGCCAGCCTGGGCAACTCAGTGAGACTTTGTCTCAAAACAGAAAATAAAAGACTGGGGATGTAGCACAGTAGTAGAGTGCCCTGGGTTCATTCCCTAGTCCACAAAAGAAAAAATTCTGTTTCTTGTTGCCATTCCTCTTATTCACTTACAGCTTGCTTTCTTGGGCAATAGAATCCCAAATTGAAGGGCACAGGTTGGCACTTCCTGCTGCCCAGATCCTCCAGATCCACAGATCCTCCTGCAGCATCAGAGCAGCTTTCCAAACCCAGAATTCCACATAGCTGAGGAAAATGAGGGATCTTGTCCTCAAGTGGCTTGTAGAGACTTGCTGGCAAAGAATCATTGACATTGCCAGGAATGGGATGATAAACAGTTAAAACTGACCTTGTCCCTCAGCTCCTCCCAGACACGGTGTGCAGGGCCCAAATGTGATACAACAGGGAGACCAGTTCCTGCAATAGGGAATAGTGTTGGCAGTAGCTGCTACTCAAAGATGGAACTGGGATCATCAGAGATTTAGATAGCCATGTGCCATTTACAGGACTTTCAGAGGACACCCACTGTTATTTCAACACATGATCTATCCATTATACACCCTCTGTGCTCTGTCAGAAACCCAGTGGAGACCTCAGAGGTCAGCCCTGCCCTTTTCAGTTCTCTTGACTGTTGCAGGACTTCTTCAGTGCTGGAAGAGCCTTTTAAATGTCACCTTGTGCAACCATGACCTCTCACAGAGGAGAGTCCAGGGCAGATACTTAGTGGCAGAGTCAAAATCAAGCCCAGGCCCAGGCGCCCATTGCAGCCTGATGCCTGGTCTATCTGTGTGACCCCTGGTCTATCTGTGTGACCCTCTGAGGAGTTTGTTTGATTTTTTCCCACAGTGGTAGTGGTATTTCTGTGGGGTCTTTTACTTGCTCACTGTGGTCTATGAACTAAGCCAGTCAGAAGCCTGCTGATCTGGGGAAGGCTGGAAACAGAGGCCAGCACTGACACAGCACCCAGCACTGACACAGGCCCTGCCCAGGCTGAGTCACCCACCAGGATGTTGGGGCCCAGGATCTGGACTAGGATCCCCAGTGCTCGGCCTTAATGAAGAGCTGCCATCTTGCTGTCCTGCGCCCACTTCCTCCATAAGTGTGAGGCCTGTGATCTTAGGCCCCCATATTCATTCAGGGTCACTGCTAGGTGACAGTGGGCTCTGCAAGCTTACTCTTAGAATGTGTATGCATCTGGTAGTCCCTCACTCACTGAGCCCCGCTCTGGCCAGCACCGTGCTAGACACAGGGAATATGGAGATGGATAAGATGTGACCCTTCTTCTAAAGGACTTCATGTCCACTGGGCAAGACAGTACAAGTGAGGACAGGATTATTACGTAGCGTGGCCAGGTTCATGGTTGAGATGGAGCTGGGGAACTGACTGGGGACAGAATTCAGATGTTTTAGTCCAAACAGTGAAGAGGACATAGGCAGAGCCATGCATTCCTGGTGGGGTGTGGGCTGTAGCTTCCAGAGAATAGTCATGTAGGTCAGCTGACTCGGGGGTGGGGAGTGGGCTGAGGAATGGCAGAGGTGGGGCTGGGCAGGTGGGCAGGACTGGAGTGAGGTGATCAGGACTGGTGGGGCAGTTTTGTTAGCCCTTGCAGTGGAGGTATTGACTGGTGGAAAGTTGGGGGTGACTTAACAGGAGTTCCATTTTGGTACAGGCACTCGGCTGCCATGTGAAGGTCGTATCGGGCAGGGCCAAACTAGGAGAGCAGTAGGGAGGCTGGGCAGTTGTCTGAGGACAAGATGATGAGGGCCTCAGCCGAGGCAGCACTGGGAGAGGATGGGAAAGGTGGATTTAAATTTTTTTTCTTTCTTTCTTTTTCCTATGATTTTAGGAATTTTTAAGGAAGTAAATTTGCTGGCATTTGGTGGATTTACGGTGAGGGCAAAAGTGATGTCAAAGGTGATTCACAGGACATGAACTGGTTAGCAGGGTGGACGCTAGAGCTGTCCTCTCTGCTGTCGGAAGCAGACCACAGAGCCACCACTCAGGCCTGGGGACCTGGGGGCAAAGAGTACATGGGCTGAGTGTGGAGTGTGTGGCCCCTCTGGGACACTAAACAGGGAATCCAGTGATTGCTGGAGATATTGTCCAGCTTAGAGGAGAGGGGGCCTGGTGAGAGATCCTAATCCAAGAAACATCAACTTCTGAGCAGAAGCTACCAGAGACAGCATAGCATGGGAGGAGAGGGCACCTGGGCAGAGCTTCTAGGAGCAATGATAGGTTTGGTGCTAGCACTGGAGATACAGTTTGGCAAACCAGCACTGATAGGTGGGGCTCAGGGCCATGAGGATAGGGACTGGGAGAGGGCTTCTGCCATCCTGGCCCTTTGTAAGCCCTCTGCCCTCCCTGGGAGTACCTTTCACCTATGCCCACCCTACCCCTCAGTTCCCCTGCCTGCCCTGTCTCCTGTCTTTGGACTGTGGGAGCTTCCCACAGCCCCTCCTCACTGCCTTGTCTGTGTTGCAGCAACTGCCTGCACGTGGTGGAGCCCATGCCGGTGCCCGGCCACGACGTGGAGGCCTACTGCTTGCTGTGTGAGTGCAAATACGAGGAGCGCAGCACCACCACCATCAAGGTACCTCCAGGGCCTGGGGAGCCCCTGTCCCGAACTGTTCTACGTGCAGTTTTTGCTTTATTTTGGAACATTCCAAGTGGCAGGTGGGACTGGCTTCTGGGCCCTCATACAGACACAGGGTCTGTCTTCCCCTACTTTTGGAACTAGCTCTCTTCTGACATCTTTCCAGTGGCTCCCACACAATGTCAGATGAGAGCCCTGGGAGAGCAGCTTGAGTCTCCCTTTCCCCTTCCATTCTTTCCAGTTTCATCCCTTCCTCTCGCTTCCGTTCATTTAATACGTTTGTTTGTTTGCTTGCTTTTTAAACCCAGGGGCACTTAGCTGAGCCACATCCTTTTTAAATTTTGAGATAGCATCTTACTAAGTTGCTTAGGGCCTCACTAAGTTGATGGCCTTGAACTTGTGATCTTCCTGCCTCAAGCACCTGAGCTGCTGGGATTACAGGCGTGTGCCACTGGGCCCAGCTTGTTTAATACATTTTTTGGGTGTCTGCCTTGTTCTGGGCACCATGCACCATGCTGGGAGTAGAGTAAAGCTGCCATCTCAGAGCTTGGGGTCTCATCAGGCTTCCAAAGTGACATCAGACTCCTCTAATAAAGCCTTAGATCTGTGGCTAGTGGCTGGTGCTGGGTGCTGGGTGCTGGTACCGGTACCTGGGCTCTTTTCCTTTTTCCTGAGCCCTGTTCTTAGCAATCATTTAGGTGAATTCAGGAGAGCAGTGACAGACTTCACCTGTGCCCACCATAGAGAATGAGGAAGGACACCACATGGTCCCTGTCATTCCTCTCCCACCAGATGGGACTTGACCAGATCACATCTCGTAGAGGCCATGAAGCCACCCTTCCTTTTTGAAGCTTTCTTTTGCATGACAATTCTAGAAATAGCATCAGATAATAACTCTCATGAGTTTAAAGCATTGCTGAATCCTCCCTAGCCCTCTGCTTTTGAGGAAAGTTTCAACCCCCTGTACTTGCTCCAGGGAGCCACAACCCCTTCCTATGTTGTAAAGAGAAAGCATCTGTCTTCCTATACAAGTCCTTGCCCTGTCCAGTCGTCCAGGCCACGTGCCCTTCATATTCCTCTCCTGGAGCTGCGTCTCTGTATTCTCTGAACTTGCTCCAGTGGGTCTCACTTTCTGGGGACCAGATTCCTGAGACCTTTATATCAGAGGCAGATGTTGCCTCTCCTGTTTGGCAGGAAAAGGACCTCATGCTGGGAGGACACCACCTCCTAACCCTTTACCTGAGGCCCCTCACCCGCAGCCAGGACAGATCCAGCTTCTATTCCCCTCGCCCTTTCCTATAATGCCAGCAAGAGACCTGATTATTCACCCTGTTTATGGAAGCAGGTACATTAGTGCTCCCATCTGGGAAGAAGTTGGTCCATTTGAACTTGGCTGTTGACTAAGGTGGATATCAAGCAAACATCCTGCCCTTCTTCTTTCTTTCTTTAACCACCTTTATTGTCAAGTTAGGTCTAGGATAAAATCAGGAACAAGTAGTGGCCAGGTAGTACCAGAAGCATTTAAGATGGAGTCAGTAAAACTGGGTTCAGGTTATTTGTCCACCATTTACTAGACTTGGGATCTCAAGTGAATTATTTAGCCACTTGATTCTTAGTAAGGGGATTGCCACTTTCCAGGGGGTATTTCAAGATGCTTGAATGTGCTTTCTACTCACAATAACTGAAAGGTATTACTCACACCATTGCAAGAACCATGGGTACAGAATGTCATGGAAGGTCTGTAAGACATGATGACTGTGAGGCTCTGTATGCTAGAGATGGGTGAAGTTGTCATCTAACATAGCCTGCTCCTGTTGGGTGCTGATGGAAGGGTAGCCTGGCCTCATCCCTCAGTGCACAACCTGTTGCATCAAGAAGTGCACTGAGGGGCTGGGATTGTAGCTCAGTGGTAAAGCGCTTGCCTCACATGCGTGAGGCACTGGGTTCGATCCTCAGCACCACATAAAAAGAAATAAAGATATTGTGTCCATCTACAACTAAAAAAATATTTAAAAAAAAAAAAAAGAAGTGTGCTGAGGCATGCTGTGTGTGGGCTGGTGCACCCTGTCAGGATGCAAGCTGTCCCCCCGTCTATCCTGCACTTACAGTAGCCATGAGCCTGGCTTATTGTTCTTGGTTTGTCTTCCAACCTCTTCAGCTGTCTATTCTTGCTGTCACCTGGTTTCTGATCAGTTTGCACCCTTCGTCATAGACTGTTCCTCAGCCATGTGGGCTGTGTGTCCCTACTCCACCCCTAGGAGCTTCTTGGGCATCAAGCTCCATACCTCTTCCTTTGTCCTCCATTGCCATCTCTATGCCTCCAGAGTGCTCACTGTTGTGGGACTCCCTCAGGTTAGGACAGACCTGCTCAGTCTATGGCAGGGGCCATCCCTTGGCCTTCTTGGCCCTCCCGCCCTCCAGGCCCACACTACCACCCAGTCCTTCCCAGTGTAGCACTTGGGAGTCGTGGCAGCCGTGCACAGGTGGCCCATGACTGGAAGCAGGCTCCCCTGGCCTTGGGTGTTGTTTCATAGCACAAGATGGGTCTCTTCCTCAGGTCATCATTGTCATCTACCTGTCCGTGGTGGGAGCCCTTTTGCTCTACATGGCCTTCCTGATGCTGGTGGACCCTCTGATTCGAAAACCGGATGCTTACACTGAGCAGCTGCACAATGAAGAGGAGAATGAGGTAAACAGGGCCCTGGACTTGCTCGTGGAGATCCCCAGGAAAAAACCCAGAAGAGCCTCATCTGTCTGGACCTGCCTGCTCCCCCTGCTCCAGTTCGCTCTTCTCCTGCCCATTTTCCTATATGTCACTCAGACTCAGCAAGGAACTACCCTTTGCCCTTCCAGATGAAGCAGGAGATAGCCTCAACTTTTCCTGACATGTGACACCAACCAGCCTTGGTATACAAGCTGAGGGAGTCATATCTCCCTATTATAGTGTTTCTAGGCACAGTGGAAGTAAATCAACCAGGGCCTGTCACACATAGATAGATATACATAGTATCTTGCTTACTCAGGCATCAGTGACAAGTCAGTGGTGTCCGTGGAGGCAGCAGATTTATTCTTTGGTTTGGTGATTGCATAAATGTCTGTTGAGTGCTTAGTGCAAAGCTCAGTACTAGGAGCTCAAGAGCCAGGGGAGTTGGAGTGGCAGTGCTGTCATCACTGTGCGCATGTGAGGAATTTGATCATCCAAAGATAAGGTCAGCACCTAGGCGTAGTGGTAGATGGAGCTGGCCAGGAAGCTTAGGCCAGATTAATAAAGGCCTTAGATGTCAACTTTATATGGTAAAGAACCACTGGTGCCAGACAGCCTGAGAACCCTGTCTGAGGGACAGACTTTCCTTGAGCTTTGTCCCTAGGACCTTGCTGGTGGAAGATTCCTGTCAGTGGGGTGCGTGATGTGGTGAGTTCACGCACATGTACACAGGAGCACCTAGAGGGGAAGTGCCTCAGCCATGTCCTGGGGATTTAGTTGAAGAGATTGGGAGATGTTTAACTTGGTAAAGAAAAAGCAAACCCAAGAAGGCACACGCCAACCTTAGGTGTTGGTAGAGTAGAGCTTAACTTTCCTGGGGAACAGAAGGCCCCAGAAGTGGGAGTTGGGGAAGGAGATTTGACATGACAGTATAAGAAGGAGTCTCCTTGCAGACAGCACTGTGGGCGGGCTCTCTTGTAAGGTGGTGAGGTGTAGGTCACCAGGAGTTACCAGGCTAGGCTGAATTGCCCCTGGGCAGCCCCAGTTCAGCGCTTTTTAAGTCTTGGGTTGGAGGCAGGTTCCCCACCAAAAAGAGGATCCAGGGGCTCAGGTCTATGCGTGAAGCTGCCCAGGTGCTTTCACATGGGCCAGCGTGGGCTGATCAGGCAGGGAGAGAAGGAAGCCTGGCCACTCCCAGTGGCCCTGCTGCTTTTGGGTATGGGCCTCTTCCTCATCTGTCCCCAGCCTCCTGCTGGCATGAATTTGGCCAAAGGTGGAGCAGAGATGATGAGCCTGGCCCCACTGGAGCTGGGGCCTGGGAGGTGGTGGGGCCAGCAGTTGGGTGGTCTGTGTTGGAGAGGAAGGTTGCGTGCCCACCCAGTTATTAATGTAGCGTAATAGCAGCCCTGAGAGAGGAGGAGCATCACTAATAAACACTCGGTGATTAGGGGTAATGTGGTAATTGCAGCCCTGGCCAGGGAGTAATTGAGAGATGCAGCCGATGATTACACAGCCCGGGCTACGATTTCCCTGGAATGTGTGGCTCTCGGGCACGGCCTTTTTGTGTCTCCTGCCACCTTAGATATGGAGCCAGGGAAGGGCAGCTTGCCGTCTCTGGGTCTAAGCCCAGGTCTCTTTCTTATAAGAGATCTAGGTGTTCCCCACTTAGAATCTGTCTGTGGTCAGATTTGGTCAGTCCAGTTCCCAGGGGCAGGACCTGAATCAGAGGGTAGACATCTCCTGGGTGCAGTTTTGGCTGGGTAGGAAGGAGGGCTCCCTGAAGTCACCATCCAGCCACATATAAGAGGTGCCCCTGAGAGCATTGGCTGTCACAGGCACTCAGGCCAGGGCTGGTAAGCCCATGCCCCATTTATAGAGGTGATTCCTGCCCTTAGGATAACACCCTCACCTCTCACCCCAAGGTTTGTAAGATCATCAGCAGTTGTCTTCGGTCTTTTTAAGAGCCTGACTTGAGGTGGAGCCAGCTTTGACCAGTCCAGCACATATGCAGGGTCTGGGAAGGATGGGTATCATCAGGTGCCCTTTGGGTGGTCAGGGAAGTGCCCTCTGACCCCATTATTTGGCATTGCTCTTCATCCCTCACCTCCTGTGATTTTGTACCATGTTCTAGTCACAGGTCCTGTGGCTCGGCACTCTGATCCTCTCCTGCTGTGCTCAGAGACCCTGCAGGTAGTGCTGTGTTGACACGCACCCCATGTCTGCTCTCAGGGGCTTAATTAAGCCCAGGGCAACCTAACCCAGATGAATAGGGAACATGGAGGCCATCAGTAAGATCTAGCTTGGGGACATGAGGAAATTGGGTGTTCTAGAAGGGTCTTCTTCTTCTTTTTTTTTTTTTTTTTTTTTTTTGGTGCCAGGGATTGAACTCAGGGGTACTCGATCACTGAGTCACATCCCCAGCCTTATTTTGTGTTTTATGTAGAGACAGGGTCTCACTGAGTTGCTTAGCTCCTCACCATTGCTGAGGCTGGCTTTGAAGTCGCGATTCTCCAGCCTCCCAAAATGTTGGGATTACAGGCGTACACCCAGCTCAGAAGGGTCTTCTTCACTAGGCCTTCCTCTTCATGCTAGTCACGGAAGAAAGAGCCTGCTCAGGTGGGCGGGAGGCCAGTGCAGAGCTGCTGCAGGGCAGATGGATGGGCACTGGATAGAGAGGCCCCGGGACCTCATCTCTACAGATATCTGACAACCTTTAGTCCTGGACAGTGAGAGGGAGTCTGCTGCCCCCAGCCCAGGGACCATGGGGAAGGAGATGTGTGGGATTGGGAAGCAGGGAGGGAAGTCCCAAGGCCCTCAGCTGGGCAGCAGCAAAGCCAGGGCCATGGCCATGTCTCTGAGCTGGGGAGTATTTCCCAGGAAGGCAACAAAAAAGGCCAGGTCTCCCCTGGGTTGGAGGGACTTCACCCCAAGAGGAAGAAGTGAGAACATGACCTCTTGGGGCTCTTTTAGAGGTTGTGTAGGCCTGGATAACTGGGTGACTTTAGAAGGAAGGCTTTTAAGCTCCAGGGGCTTCTAGTCCCTCTCCCAGGATCCTGGGACCCAATCAGAGCTGGAGGCCAGAGTATTTCTCAAGATTGGGGCTCCTGAACTCCATCCCCCCAATTCTCATCAGGGGGCTAGAGGACTGGAAGAGGAAGAGGAGGCTTCCCCCGCAGCTCAGCCCAAGGCCGTGGCGGGAGATGAAAGCCTGTCATGCTCCCTTTGAACGGCTGGCAGAGCCTCAGTGGGCCTGAGTGCTGGGCGCTGCCTCCCCTGGGATTCCAGCAGCATTAGACCTAATCCTGGGCTCAGACGTCCTTTGAAAGGAGGAAGCCAGCATGTTTGCTGGGATAGAAACGACAACAGAGCTGTTTTAGATGTATAGGTCTGGCCCTCTTTGAAGAGAAAAACGAGGGTTCCTCTGAAGCTCTGACTGTCTCTACCACTCACAGCATGGGCTCCTGAGCTCTGACGGGGTCTTCAAAGTTCTCGCCCTAGCTGGGCAGCGGGTATAGTCCTGGGCCCCTTGTGGGAGAGGGATATGCAGGAGAGTCAGAAAGGTGATGAGAACAAAGGGAACTGGGAGCATGTAGGGCCTGGGAGAAGAGAAGGCCAGGGCCACTCTTGGAGTGACTCATAGAGAAGACACGTGCCAGTGAGGGCCATTGATACCGACTCTCCCCCTGAAGACAGATTAAAAAGGTGTGCCATTCAACAGACATTCCTAGAGCATCCACTAGGGGCAGTGCAGCATAGTAGTTTAGGGCAGGGCTGTGAAATCCTAGGCCTGGTTTGGAGTTCCAGCTCTGCCACTCACTATCCTTGGCACTGACCTCGTGGTTTACTTTTCCAACTCTGGAGTGAAGGTAACAAATAGTTCTTACCTCAGCATTATTGTTGTGATAATGTGCATGGAAGCTTTACAATTGTTCATCCTTAAGAATGGGGTATTTGGGTCTTAACACATCAGTAGCCTTGTGATTGTTGGAAGGGAGGCTAAGGGGCACCACAGGAGTGAGGCCTGGAGTGAGGTGGCCACCGTGGGTAGAAAAAGGGTGCAGGCCAGTGTGGCTGATAAACGGGGCCACATGTGGGAGATGAGGGAGTGGGCTCGGTTAGCTCAGGGGCTTGGGTTCTGTGGTCAGGAGCAATTTACATGTGAATAGCTGGTCACCAGCCCCAGTATCTGAGCAGGGGAATGACATGATTTGGTTGGTTAGAAGAAGGTAGCTGGCGGAGGATGCTGGTGTCAGGGAGAGTTGGTATCAACGGCCCTCATTGGCACGTGTCTTCTCTATGAATCACTCTATGTCAGGAGGGTTTGGACATAGTAGGGTAGGTTTGGGTTAAATTTGGAAAGTGCAGAGAGACTCTAGTCACCTTTGCAGGGGGCTTGACATAGAGTTATTCTTCACTGTTTGGCTGGGTAGGTTGGGAATGAGGAGGAGGCAACAAAGCGGGTGGATCCTGTCTCTCCCTTCATCTGCTCATCACCAGGTGAACAGGCCCGACTGACAGCCAGAGCTTTTGGAGTGCTGCAGAGGGTGTACCTGGGACACGTGTGGGGCCTGGGGCAGTTTTTAGCTCAGGCTTCCCCGCACAGGTACCAGGGTCCTCCTGCCTGGAGAGGAAAGGCCTACCTGAATTCCCGACCCCTGGTTCCTGCACAGGCACCTTGTTCTTACTACAATCTTTCATGAGGTGCAGGATGGTGGGGGACCAGCCCTCCTCTTTGGTTGTCCATGGTGGCCCCCTCTTATGAGAAATCTGCCAAAGAAAGACATAATTGAACCCTGAGATAAGAGATATGCAGACTATGGGCACAAGTCCCAGTTGGGTCCTGAACAGCTTTATGATCTTGGGTAGCAAGAGGATTCCTCCTTCAGAGCCTCAGTTTCCTCATCCACAAGATGAGAATGATATTCCCATTTGCCAGGGCGTAAGCCTGGGAGTAATCATATGTAGTACCTAGTACATAGTGCCATGGCCTCAGTCACACTAGTCTAGTCCCTTGAGGACCTAAGCTGCTCCCCCTGGATTGGCAGGGGTTCCACCTTCTGCCTTCTTGAGTTCCCCAGACACTCAGCCTCAGAGAGACAAGGGTAGAAACTGGTGGCCTTTCCCTGCCTCCCCTCATTGCCGTGCAGAGGAGGCAGGGATGGAGGCCCTGCTCTGGGCCATCTTGAGAACAGATGTGGAGTCTCTAATACCTTTTAATCAGATTATTAGCACTGGGAACACGGAGCCTCTCGGCAGCAGCTTCCCCCACTTAGGAACTGTTTGCTAAGACTTTACATGAAGGGCTGACAAATGACGCTGTGGTAATGCGGTGAATTGCAGCATGTTCCCTTAATGCTCTGCTCTTGGCTGTCCCTGGCGTCTGTTCCTCCAGACACTCTTGAACGGTGCCACAGAAGGAGGCAGGGCTGACTGATGCTTTTCCAACCCGTTCTGGCCAGCCCCAGAGGACCCCAGCCCAGGCCTCCCCAGCTCACATCTGGGCACCCTGACAAGGCCCTCACATGAGTCACTGGTCCCAGGATGAATGAGATTGGGAATTGGGCAGAAGAGAAGTCCCCTTACTCCCCAGAGCCAAGATGTCCAAGTCCTGATGGGCCAGTAGCTTTCTAGGCAGGTGTGTCTTTAGGGCCACTTCATCTCAATAGCCATGTGGAAGTGGAAGCGGAACTGGTGGAGGTACCTCCACACTGGAGCCTGCTCAGGGGGTGTGGCTGAGCTGGTCAGAGCAGAGTTGGAAGGCAGTGTGCCCCGTCCTCATTATTCACAGGCAGCTGCTTCCTACCCCTTTGTCTACCTAAGTGGATCCCAGAACTGGGGTCTGACACTGATCATTGCTGCTGTTAGTGAGTGCTTGCTGTCTGTTGGGCACTGCTAATGGCTCCACATTCATTTTCTTGCTAAGATGCTGAGTCTCTGTCTTATGGGCAAGCAGGTGGTTCAGAGAAAGGTAACTTGCCCACGGTCATTAATCTGGTAGATGTCAGAGCCAGGAGTCAAAGCCAGATTTGTTTGATTCCAAAGTCTTCCTGACCACTGGGCTAAAGTGCTAGGGCAGAAGGAAACTGAACATTTCTGAGCTTGTACTCTGTGACTACAGTTAACTGAGTGCTTGACATATGTACTGACCTTTTCTGTACCTGGCCACTAATCATAAACCAGTGTTTTTCAAACTATGGGTCATGAGCCATTAGATTACCAAATGAATCTTGGGAGTCATGACCAGGATTTAAAAAAAAAAAATGGAATAGAGCAGAGAGTATGAGTGCATCATACTAAGTACTGTTTAGTGAAGTGTTTTTCTCTGTGTGCGTGTGTCTACTAGATCATCAGGTAAATAGCATTCCTACTGACAGCACAGTAGGAAGGAATCTCAAAGTCTAGGTTTATTATGTTGAAGCTTGGAGAAAGGAAGTGACTTGTCCAGGGACCTAGCTGCCAAGTGGCTGGGGCCACATTTCCTCTACCTGCCTATAATAGACCTGTGCTTCCACCTGGAAGATGGGCCCAGGATGGTCTGAGGCTGGAAGGGGCAGGTGGCCCCAACACAGCACCCAGGCATGCTGACTTCAAGCTCTGTGCACCTCCTGCCAATGCTCCAGCACCTGCCCATCAGGCATTTCCTGAGCCTTACCAGCCTTGCAGAGAAAGCCTTCATCAGAGTCAGGGTATGCCCAGAGGGCAGTGTCCATCTCTAAGTCACCTTCGAGATGAGTGTGCATGAGACAACGTTCTCAGAGCTGCGTGGCAAGGATGGCGAACTCCCAGCCCCTTCTCTAGCCAGCCACCTCTCTGCAACGCCAGCCCACCTCTGCCGCCCCTCCCCTCCCCTTCCTCTCCACCCCTCCCTTCTCCTCAACCTGGCAGCTGTGTGGCGACAGAAGCTGTGCCAGCTCACGGCATTAGAAGCAAAGTTGCATTTACTGGGCGGCTTTGGGCTTAGAGGGGTGCGCTAATCTCTTAAGAGATGTATGGCAGGAGATGAGAGGCAGGGAGAGCTAGGGAGGAAATCCCCATGGGCTCTGGGCCTGGCCCTGGGCTCTAATTCCCCCCAAAGATCAGGTTCGGGTCCTGCAGGAAATGCATGGGCTCTGGAGCTTCAGAGATAGAGAAGTGGTAATTAGGGGAGGGCACTTTTGATGACAGATACAGGTCTAAGAGCACAGGGGCGGGGGAGCGGCAGGAGGCTGGCAGGGAATGCACTATGAGGGGGAATGTCCTTGGCCATCAGGAGGGAGTAGGTCAGCAGCCCCTAGATGGGAATGCTGGGTTTGAGCCCCAAATTTCCATCCCTGCCAGACTCTCTGAGTGATGTCACAACCCCCTTTTCTCAGGGAAGCTTGATGTGCTGTGTCCCTTTCCCATTAGAACAGATACTGAGGGCTGTGCTCTGCAGCCTTCTCAGCAGGCCCCTCCTCCCACCTGCCATTCCCTGTACAACAAGGCAGGCCAGGGGAGTTCTGCAGTCTAATACCAGCCCTGGCACGTGGGGCATGTCACTGCGGACATAAGGCCAACATTCAGTATTTCTCTTGTTGGGCCTCTGGGGTTTTGGCTGGGAGCCTGACTTAAGCTAGCTATGTTGAAGTTACTGGGGCCCCAGAACATGCTCCTCCTGGCCCAGGAGAAGCAGGGCTCCCCATCCCGCAGATCTACAGACACTAATGCCTCCAGCAGGCCAGACATGCTCCATGAGGTTCTGCAGGTGACAAGGTAAGGTCCTCAGGAACCCACAGCCCCTGGGAGTTGGGCTTTGGGATTGCTCGTGGTGCATTCACTCCATGGTGGGCTTTCAAGGGCCCTGACCCTCTGGTTAACTGTGTCAAATCATCTTTTTGTTCCTACCACAGGATGCTCGGTCCCTGGCCGCGGCTGCTGCATCCCTCAGTGGCCCCCGAGCAAACACCGTCTTGGAGCGCGTGGAGGGTGCTCAGCAGCGGTGGAAGCTACAGGTGCAGGAGCAGCGAAAGACAGTGTTCGATCGGCACAAGATGCTCAGCTAGACGGGCAGCACAGTCAGGTCAAGACCCAGGCCATGGCTGCCAACTTCCAGAGTTAGAAAGAGCTGAGCCACTTTCCCTTTTGCCTCAATGCCAGTCTTCCCTGGTCTTCCCTCATGGCATTTCCCCTTCATCTCCCTCTGTTTGGAAATGTTGTACTCGACCGTTTTAATTAGGGACTGTGATGGGATCTCTTGTGTCTCCTTGGATCTTTGGGGTAGAGGAGGAGAGGGAAGGAATGGAGATAATCCATGGTGGCCTCAGGGTTGAGTGGCTTCTGTCCCTCCTGACTTCACCTTTGCTACCCCTTTCAGCTTCGTATCTTGGGGATTTCTTTGCAAGATGAAGCTATGTCTTCAAGAACTCAGTGTTTGGGAGGGAGCAGGGCCCAGCATTTGGCATGTGCTCCTGTCTGCTGCGGTTCTTATTCCCACCCGCCTTCCAGCCCCTGGACCTCAGCCCTGGCCTGGCCACAGCCCTCAGGAATGGCCCTGATGGGAGAGCCAGTGCCACTGGGCCCGTGGAGGTCTTCAGGGTACTCTGGAAGCTTGGCTCCGTATCCCTGGCCTCCTTGTCCCCAGTGGATGGCGCTGCCCGTGCATCCTGCTCACTCTGCCACCTGCCTCCTCGCTCCCACCCCAGGAGTCCAGGCAGGCCCCCAGCTGTCCCCAGTGTCTGCAGTTGCTGAGCCAGAAGTTGGTTGGACCACATGACAGGCTGAACAGTGGACTTAAATACCAAAACTCCTATCCCTTGGTTGCCACTTGTCCCCGAATTTCTTTGTACCAGTGCATGGAGAGAAGTGTTTGTCCATCTGTTGTCTTAAGAGTTGTCTGTAAATCAAGGAAGCCATCATTAAATTGTTTCATTTCTCTTGCTTTCTGGATTTTAAAAGATGTGGGGAACTAAGAGTGTTTCATAAGTGACCTGGTAAGACTGGTATCTCAGGGGACAGAGAACATTGTCCTTGGTATGTCCCTTCAGAGAGGCAGAGCCTTGCAAAGCCCAGTAACCATGGCTGAGCCATGCAGGACTCAGGCAGAGCCCGGCACTCATTAGAAACCCCTGTCACCTGCTGAGGGAAAAGCCTGGCAGGCTGGGGGTGCTGCCACCCATGGGCTCCTTCACTGCCCTGAGGAACTGTCTTGAGGGGTTTATTGTTTGTTGTTTTTATTTTTTGTTTGTTTGTTTTGGTACCAGGGATTGAACCTACAGGTACTTAACCACTGAGCCACATGTCCAGCCCTTTTTATTTTGAGACAGGATCTCACTAGGTTGCTTATAGCCTCACTAAGTTGTTGGGGCTGGCTTTGAACCTGTGATCCTCCTGCCTCAGCCTCCTGAGCCTCTGGGATTATAGGCATGCACTACCACACCTGGCATGTCCTGAAGTTTTGTTGGCTTCCTCTTGTGTGGAGAGTTCTCTGCTCTGCATAGTGCCTGCTGCCATCTTTGTGGTCTGCAGACAGTAAATGACACTGCAAAGTGTCCCCAGATGAAAACTAGCAGGTGTTAGGAGAGGGATGGGGAGTGGGGCAGCCCCAAAGGAAGTGTCAGCATGTTCTAGAGAGGATCACCCAGGGCCTCACAGGCCTGGACAGAAACAGGGACCAGTCTGGTGGGACTGGAGTTTCTGCTCTAGGAGGTGGTCCAGGGGGACATGTATTGAGAACCTTTGTGTGAACCCAATGCTGGGTTTTTGGTGAGGGGTGGGATGCAAGGGAACAACTTGTGGTGGGGTTTTGATTTGCCATGATTTGCCCATGTTCAGAGCCAAGTAAGGCTCTAGAGGGGATCGGGGCAGGATGGCGTGCAGGTGGGGCTTAGGAGGAGCAGACACCTTGGAGTTGACGTTGAACGCAAGTAAGGGATACAGCTGAAGGGGCACCAAGCTGATTGTGGGATCCTGAACAACTGTGCTTAGCTGGCCTGAACTTTGTGATGGGGTGAACCGAAGATACATATCTCATAAATGCATGGCTGGGACAGAAGGACTGGTACTGATTACATTTCTACTCTGTTCATTGCCTGACATTTTCTTAGTACCTATGAGAGCCAAGTGTGGCTTTTGCAGCTGCAGTGGGCCATTGCGTCCTTTCAAGCCAGGATGTGACGTGCTCTGGTCTTGGGTAAGTCCTTCAGAGATCCAACCAGGCTTTATGGTTTTATGGATTTAGTCTGAAGAAAGACTCCTGCTAATTACAAATGAACCCAAGTATAAATAAGCTTGATATATGAAAATCCATAAAATATTAGGAATGAGTGTTCCTTTTACATAAGAATACTACTAGTGACCACACATCTGAATGTTTTCCAACTTCACACACAAAAGCCTAAATTTTCAGACATGGATTCCAGAGCACAACTTGTTTTCTTTGTGTGATTGTGAGTAATGGAGGAACAGGGAGTCCCCCAGAAGAAAAGATAGTGCTTAGGACCGCTGAGTCCAGGGATGGAAAAGAACAGAAGTAGCATTCTTCGTCCATGGTGGAAGAATGTAACTTTAGTGTTATACTCAGGGATCATTTGTCTCTGCTGTTTTGCAATGGATTAGTCCCACCAGGAAAAGTGGCTGGTTGGGTTTGGTCTTGTTAACTAGAACGTGAAAATTGGGATTTAGAAGCTAGCACGCTGCCCTCTTCTCAAATGGAAGGGAATAGAGAGGTAGAAGCAGCTCACTTCCTCACACCTGGACCAGTTCCAACTCCCTTGCCAGCATAACCTCAACCCAGCCCAGCCTGACTCCTCTAGTCCTCCCTGGGCTACTCAGTGCTGCTACAAGAGCCTGAGCAGGGCCCCCCGCATCCGGCCATTGACCATTCTCAATGCTCACTTTCGAGGCCACTGGGAAACTTTCCAGTATTTTCTCTTCACCCTACCCTAGAACATCTTGCATACTACTTCAAGAAAAGAGGTCTGTCGGTATAACTAATTCCCTTACCTCCATCTCAAACTTCTCATTCATATTCATGACCAATTTTGCTATGTCTTGGGGATAGTGTGTCCCTCCTGCTCAAAGCCAACCCACGTTGCCATGGTAGCCCCTGGGACTGCCATCATCTTTTCAACCTTGCCCCACCCCCTGTCCCATCCTCAGCCTATTAACATGCTCAAGTCTCCTGCCCTAAAAAGAACTTTCCAGGGACTCCACATCCAGCTGCAGCTACAGTGGCATCTCCTCCCTGTCCCCACGCCCTTTGCCATCCATTCCCACTCATTCACCCCATGCCCTCTGCAGCTTGACCTTACCCTCTGTGCTCCACTAAAACAGTTCTCAGCAAGGTCACAGATGGCTCTGCAATCGCCAGTCACAGAGGATGTCTCTGGTTCTCATCTTTCTGGCCCTCTCTTCTATATTTGACACTGCTGATCCTTCTCCCTCCTTCATAAAATTCTTCACTTAGCTTCTGTGGCTTTGGTCTTCGTGCCTCCATGTTCTTTCTGACCAGCCCATTACTTGCTGGGCATTGCTATTTCCCAGACTTCCATTCTAAGCCTAGTTGGCTCAATCTAAAATTTAGTCTCAAAACACTCTCCCTGGGAGTCTGTTCACTTTTTTCATTTCATGGGGTTCATTCCAGAATCTGTCTCCGGTCCAGGCCTGACTCGGTGTCTCTCTTGCTCTTGGTTGGACAGTCATCCTGGGCACCCCACAGCCTGCTTCCTCTGCCCTTGGTCAGCTCCTTTTATGTTCTTTACCTTAGTTGGCGGTGTCACACCCACCAAGCTGTTCCAGTTAGAAACGTAGAGCCATCAATTCTCGATTCTTCCCTGTACCTCTCAACCTCCAACCACTCACAGAGTTCCACTAACTTTTTCCAAATAGTTCTGGAATCTGTCTCCTCCCCTGCCCCATGCCGTCACTGCCCTGGCTCAAGCCTTGGTCATTTCTCACTCTTGATATTGCAGTTCTTGTTAGGAGCCTCTAGAAACCTTGCCCTTAACTTGACCATATCACTTTTTTCAGAACTTCCTGGGGGCCCCCTAACTCCTAAGGCATTGGTGTTTTTTTGAAGACTAATAGGCCTCAAGACCATGATCTGCCTACCTCTTTGGCCTTCAGTCCAGAACCAGTTGGACGGTGTTACCACAAGCCCTCGGAAGAGGGATAATTAGATGGCCCTACAGTTACACGCTTAGTAGGTGGGTGCTGGGTCTTTGGTCCTAGGCAGGCCACTGGTCCTGAGCTGCCCTCTGTTTAGGCCTGGGTCAGAGCTGGCTCAGGCTTCTCACCAGCTCCCAGCTTCCCAGCCCTGCCTGGTGTGGGGGGGTGGGGATAGCAGTTCCAAGAAGTAGTTGAAGGCTTAGAAGAGGGAGCCCCAGCCTGGGCTTGCTGACTTCTGTGACATTTGCTTTTCACAGCACAGCACCTCCTACAGGCTCCGGGAATCAATAGGTGGAGTAGACAGTGTGGGCGCCTGAAAGCCAGCATCTGCCCACATTCCCAACCCAGCTGAGCCCTTTGGCAGCCCCTCAGCCACTCTGAGCCAGTCTCCTTGTCTGTCAGTACCATGGCCCAGAGCCTGAAGGAAGTGCTCATCAGATGATGGCTGCCAGATGAGGGGCCGTGCAGATGCTCCCCAAGAGGCCAGGCCTCCACTTAGGGAAGCAAGGGGGGTGGCTAGACCATGAGCTCAGCCCAACAGCCAGATGTGAACCCTAACTCTGCTCCTTACTAGCTCAGAAACACTGAGTCAAGTTTAAAAGTCTACATGTCTCCCTTTCCTTGCTGCAAAATGGGGATACCAACTAGCTGCACGTAGGACTGTTGAAAGCGTAAAAGATATTTAGACAGCCCTCACTGGAGGCATCCAGCCAGTGCTGGCTGATCTTGCCCACAGCACTATGATACTGTCATGGCATAGCCTTTTACCCATCAGTCAAGGTCCTGTGGTTCAGCAGGGTCCTCCTGCTCACTGTTGTCAGGGGTCCTGTAGACTCCAGAATGTAACCCTCAGCTACATCCCACCCTTGTTGAGCTTCAGTTCTCAGCTTCCTGAGGGCAAGCACTGCTGAGCTCCCTCAGCTGGCAGAAGGCCCTGCAGCTCCTGGTCTTCCCTCCCAGGGTATGGAGCTGAGCACAGAGCAGGTTGGAGGCAGACAGGCCCTGAGGGTGCTGAGCTCTGGAGGTTTAGGGGCTCCTCAGATTACTGCATCAATGGGGACGGGAAGGGTCAAGGCTCCAAGCTGGGACTCAGGAACACTGGCTCTGGCACTGGCTGTTACTTGCCGTGTGACCTCAGGTAGGGTGGACCTCCTCTCTGAGCCTTGCTTCTCCAGATAATTGAGGACCCCATTAAACCAGCCATGGTTTCCAGAAGAGTTCACATGAGTAAGGCAATTTGAAGTAGTATATGGAAGACTACTTTTTACTCAAGTATTTATGTAATTATCTTAATGTATATTAGAAAAACATAACTAGCATATATACTTCATGATTTTGTGAATATTGATGCTAGAAACAAGTAAAAGGGGCAGGGGGGCGAGCAGATGTAAAGAAAAATGCCAGGCGAACCGTGAGTACAGATGGCCCCGTAAGTGTCAGGAGTCTGGGAAGCAGCGTGGTGCAGTGCTGCCCGTCTGGCCCTGAACAGTGCCATCCCAGGCACCTGCAGAGCTACATCTCTAGGCAACTTGCTCTCTCTAGGTTTTGGGTCCTTGGCTGATGAGATAGGGGCTAACAGGCTAGGAGAGGGTTTCTTGAGAGTGTGCTGCCACCCCAACCCAGGCCCCCTAGACCTTCCCAGTAAGGTCTAGTAAAAGCCCAGTAAGACACGGTATAGGGGTGGTTGGGAGTGTGGCCATAGAGCTGGGCTGTCCAGTGCAAGTCCCAGCCCTGACCCTCCTTGTGTGTGGCCTTGGGCAGATTGAGCTGTCTTCCTTTCCTCCCCTGAAAAATGGGAACAGTAATCATCTTATGGGATATGTGAGTGAGTGTGAGTGTGTGTGTGTGTGTGTGTGATTGTGTGTGAGCGAGAGATACTAGCTGTGGTAAGTGCTCTATGGGTACAGTTGTCTATCGTTTTTAACGTGTCTGGGCGGGGGGGACTGCCTGCTGCTGCAGAGGGGTCGTGTTGGCTCCTCAGCCCACTCCCCAGGGACCACCTGTGGGACAGCTGAGGCTAGAGGCTCTCCCGAGACCAGCAGTTCTCACCAGACGGAGCTGGGACTTCTTTGCAGAAGGCTATGCCAGCTGCCTGTTGCTCCTGGGTGAGCCCCTTTCCTCTCTGCATGCCAGTTTTCTCAGCTGACCCCCAAGGGCTATGGTCTGGGTCGCCTCCAAGAGTCCCGGCTCCTCCTGCTTTGGGCAATTCTGCAAACATTCCTCACCGTGGCCTGCAGTCCCCAGCTAGTGCTGGCTGTGGAAAGCCCTCCCCAGCCCTGGCACCACATCCTGGAGAGCCACTGCAGCCCTCCTGTCCTCCATTCAACCCCAGGAGTGTTCAGTGACCACTCGACCCCTAAATTGGTATCATGAAAGCCACTCTGGAGTCATCTTCCCCTGCCACAGAGATCCCTGTGCCTTCCAGGGTCTCTTGCTCAGCGCATTCATGATGTACTTCCTAAGCTCTAGTTCAAGGCCCTTGGGCTGCACAGGGGCATCTTAGAGAGTACCTGAGCTCCCCTGACCCTAAGCCACAGTGCCCTCCCCCCCTTGGCCTCCAGCTGGGCAGTGCCCTGCTCTTCCAAGGCGCCAGCCCAGAGCTACATGTCTCTTGCCTGGACTTGGGGCAGCCAATCACAGCAGGCCAGGAGTGGCCTTCTCTCCTTGGGAGCCGGTCCCAGATCAGAGGAGCCCCCACCCCTCCTCCCTCCTCTTCTGGGTGTGTCGCCCGTTTGAAACTTAATCAGGTAAAGTGTACCTGGCTCCTGGTGCTGTGACAGGGAAGCCGGGCCAGAGGCCGCCAGAGGCGCCGTGGGACAGTCGGGCTGCTCCAGAGCTTCTGCAGGCTCCTGGGAGGCTCAGGAGCCACTGACAACAGCGGTGCTGGAGGAGGGAACCCCAGAGAAGTAACCGGTAACCATGCGCGAAAGTGGTGGCTGCGGGATGCGGCCCTAGAGGTCAGTCCTGAAATAGAGATGCCCCTCAGCCCGGAGGAGGGAGGCTGGGAACGCTGTTTACGCAGGGCTTAGTCACCCGATGGCTTTCCTACCCAAAGGAAAGGAAAACAGCTGAGCCACCTGCTGGCTGAGTTGTGGCGCCCACCCCCCAGGGGGGAAGGGGAGATTAGCTGTGCTGCCAGGGCATTGCCACCAGCCAGGACTTTTTCCATGGACTTGCCCTCTGGAGAGCCCACTGGGTTTGGCCTATCAGTAGAGTACATCATGGATTTTCTGGATAGAAATCATCTTGGGCAAGTCTTTCTTGACAAGGAGCTAAAATATGAAGGTTGCAGATAGCACAGAGCCTAGGTCTTGTCTGAACTTGGAAGCCAGGTCCAGGAGGTGCTCAGGTGCAAAGCTTCTGAGCAGACTGCCTAGGCTCAAAACCCAGCTCCATCACTTCACAGCTGTGTGACCACAGACCATTTGCTTATCCAGCCTCTGTTAAAAGGATTAATAACAGTATTTGCTTCATAACTCTATTGTGAAAATCCTAATGGGTGGAGTGTTTAGTACCGAACACAGGATGAAAACCATATATTTTATTGTTTTAATCCTACTATTTACTAGAAATATGATCTCCCTTAAATTCACTTAAGCTCTCAGAGCCTCAGTTTTTCCATCTGTAAAATGGGGTAAAAAGTTACCTGGAAGGGAACTTGAAGGGATTAAATAAATTGCTAGGACATGGGTGGTGCCCATTAAGTAGCCAACTCCTTCCTAAGATTCTGCCCTCTTAATACAGCATGTTTCCTTCCCTTGAGCCTGTGCTTTCTATCCTCCTCCCAGAGGGAGCAGTTTGCATGGTTGTCTTTCGTGTTTTCAGGTCCTCAACCTCTGCACAGCTGCTCTGCTGCAGACATTTGGCCTGGCAGACTTGGCTTGTGAGTGCCTCCCTTGCTATAATCATGCATAGCCACTGAAGCCCCTGTCCACTTTTGGCTGCTTCTTGGGCACCTCCAGGGCATCAGGTACAGTGTTAGGTCCTGCAGGATGCAGAGGTGCAGAAGGTCTGCTCCTGCCTTTCCAGAATGCCTTCTCCTTGACAGAGTAAGATGGCAGTGTGTGGCAAGACGAGAGGACACAGCAGGAGTGCCCCAAGCAAGCTGTGGCCAATGAGGAACCAACATGCAAAGGCTCTAGGACTGGGGGGAGAAAGAAAAAGATCAGACACAAGAGCGGGCAGGGGAGGCTCGGGAACACGGAGAGACCTACACAGGTTCCTGAGGGGGAGACTTCAGTGGGGAGAAAAGCCCATGCTCTCATGTACACCAGAAGGAAGCATCTCCCTGAGCACAAGCTCAGAGTGGAGAAGGCAGAGGCTGCTGGGGAGAGAAGACAGCAGAGATGCACCCACAGGAGCTGAGGGGTGATCTGGGGATTGGGTGAGGAAGAAGTTGCAGGAAAGAGGGGGACAGCAGCCTGATGTTTACTGAGGGCATAGCCCCTGGGCAGCCCTCAAACACCCAATCTCCTTGATCTTGACCCTGGGAAATAAGTGCTGCTGCTAGCCCGTCCTGAGGAGAGGAAGTGGAGGGTCTTGCTCAGGGGCTGCTGCTGGGAAGGGCGAAGCCAGGATTTTGAGCCTCATCTGGCTGGCTCCAGAGTTGCCATTCAAAAGCCATGGCACAAGGAGATGCAGAGAGCACCAGAGACAGGTCAGAGAATCCCAGTGACAGCCTGAACAAGCAGGGTGCTGCGAGGACCTCAGTACCATGAGGGCATAGGGGAGGTGGGAACAGTGGGGGACATAGGGTCGCCGTCTAGCCTGTCCACAGGCCCGGGCTCTCCTAGCCTCAGCTTCCTCCTGGGGAGGGATACCCCGAGACACCAGCGACAGCCAGGGGGAAGCATCACCAATGCTCAGCACCGTTGCTCCAGGTCTCCCCTTCCCAGCTGCAGGTGTCACCTGAGCCCTGTGGCAGGGAGTCACTTTCTACCTATATATTCCCCCATTCTATAACCGGGAGGGGCTAACAGGTCCACTTTCCCTGGGATACTTCAAAGCTTTAAGATTTTTCCCCATGAAATCCCACCTACGAGGGAGACTGTGGACAGGGAGGAGAGCGTCGCCATTGCTTCTGTTCCCCCGAGCTGCACATGAGACAGGCCCCAGAGCACTGCCCTTGGCTTGAGGTAGGCACTGGAGCCCAGGAGGAGACCATCATGACAATGGGGAGAGGTTTGGGGGCAGAGGGCTAGTGGGTAGCACCCCGGCTGCGGCTTCCATGGCGTCTTACCCCAGCCTCCCTGGCTTTCCAGCCAAGGATCCCCACTCCCAGGCCAGCTGTGCCACATTAAGAGAAGCTCTCACTGGGTCAGTGGCACACTCCTGTAATCCCAGCGGCTCCGGAGGCTGAGACAGGAAGATCACGAGTTCAAATCCAGCCTCAGCAACTTAACAAGACCCTAAGTAACTCAGAGAGACCCTGTCTCTAAATAAAATACAAAAAAGGGCTGGGGATGTGCCTCAGTGGTAGTGGTTAAGTGCCCCTGGGTTTAATCCCTGGTACCAAAAAAAAAAAAGGCAGCTCTGGCAGAGCTTGCATTTCTGGGAAGAACCAATTCTTCAGAACTACCTGGTTCATCCCAATTGTGCCTTTAGGGCACCAGAAGGCTATTTTCCTTTCTTTTCTCTCCTTTTTGAAATGAGCATTGATGAATTTAGAAGTGCTACTGAGAGCAGGGATCAGAGCAGGGGACAGGGGGTAGGGGGACAGCAGGAGGCAACAGCTCCACAGGGAGATCATGTCAGACTCTGGGCTCCCTCTCAAACTGCCCAGGGCCATCCTGCCCTTTCCCTTCCCTTCTTCTGTGTCCTCTGCCGGCCCAACACTAGTGGGGATGTCGGGCTATGGATTCCTGTGAAGGTATTTCTGCTTTCTGAATGGCAAGGAGCAGTTTCAACCTTATAAGATTTGTCCACTGAATCACATTAGCACACTTATGGTAGCTTTGAGACAAAAGTCCAGTTGTCCTGTCTCCTAAGCCACAGCCTCTTTCTCCCTCTTTGGGGTACATCTGACAGCAGGGGCAAAGGTGGGCTAGGGACAGTAGGAGTATTGTATAGGACACATTTTCTCCTGAATTTCAGTCTTACTCATTCTTCCCGGCTCAGGAAAACTTGTCCCTGAACAGGATGATGATGATAAGCTAGTGCCAAAGTGTATACCAGTTTCTCTTGAACTTCAAGTTTAACACTTATCAACTGTATGACCTTGAGAAAGTTGCTTTACCTCTGTATCTCAGTTTTCCTATCTGTAAAATAGTACCAACCCTGTAGTGAGAATGAGTGAATGAATGAGTGTGTATAGGCACACGTATGTGTATCATTTAGAATAGTGGCTGGCATGGAAGAAGTTTTGTATAAGGGTTAGCTATTGTTATGTGGTCCAGGCATGCTCCAAATTTCAAGTTCTCATTGATTCCTGAGCCAGTAGTTCTATTTCTGAAGGTGAAAGTAGCAGGTGTCCTGGTGAAACACAAGAATGAATTTTTTCTGCAGGCTTGAAATGATCCTGGAGAAATGGTCTAATACTTTCTGCTTTCATCCTTCAAGCACATACAGGATAACATCTGATTGGTGACTGCTTCTTTTAAAATGGCAATCACAAAAATTAATAATGATAATCCTTTGATATTTGCCTGGAACTTTACAATTCACAAGTGACTTAGCCAGCTTACTCATTTGGTCATAAAATGACTCATGGGTAAATTGAGCACACAGTACCGCCACATGTGTCCCCTGGGAATTCAGGAGCACAGCCGAGGAGTAGGGGACACTCTTCACACTGTGCTCGGTTCAGTGGCTTTCCTTTCTCCTCTTGACTCCTTCCACTGTCACCTCTCTGAAGATTGATCTCTCTCTGCCCTGTATACAGCAAGCAGTCTTTACTTAGAAGCCCACTTGCCTGGATTTGAATCCCAGCTTTGTCCTGTACGAGATGTTGACCTTTTGCAAGTTTCTTAGCCCCTCTGTGCCTTGGTCTCCACATCTCGCATTGGGGGCACCATTAGTCTTGACATCACAGGGTCATGGTGAGCATTTCCTAGCAGGCCTGCAATAATGTCTGGCACATAAGTTCCAGCTGTGTGTTGGACACAGTTGACTGCCATGTGGTCCTTTCTTCCTCTATGCTGAAAGCATGGTTGAGGCTGTCAGCAGAGCCCCAGCCCGCAGAAGGGGTCCTGAAAAGGGCTCAGGAGATGTTTAGTGATTGGCAGGCAGTAGGGATATGGCCCAATACGTCCAACTTATTGGAATTATTGGAATTCAGTTCCCCTTTTCATTTAAACATTTGAAGGGGAAAACCAGGCTTTTAATATGTAGAAATTTCCTTTTATACTTCTTTCAGGACAGATGTGACCATGGGAAGGTGCTAGATGGGGGCATCAGTGTCCTGGCCAGCTGCTATGTTGCTGGGAGACACTGTCCATCTTGGGATCCTCATAGCTACAGGCAAGAGTCTGAAGTTGCAGCTCTTCCCAAAGTCACTTATGCCTGATAGACAAGAGATGCCATCAGTGTAGCTCCTAGAGGGGGCCATGTGGTTCCTGTACATTACCTTTACCTTAACAATCACCTCTGTGGTAGCTATCATTACCCCCATTTGCAGATGAGGAAACTGAGGCTGACAGAAATCAATAACTGAGCTGAGGCTAATCCACCAGCACAGGCAGAGGTAGGATTCACTGGGAGCAGTCTGACATGACACTTAGATGCCTACCACCAGGTTATTTCTTCCATGGGGACTCCAGGCAGTGAGGTGCACTTAGGCCTCCTCTAAGCATCCTGAGGGGCTCAGGGCTGGAAGCCTGATAAGGGGGTAGATGCCTCTCAGAATGTCTTTCTGTGACTCCCTACAATTGCAAATCAGGTGACAGAGAATTAAGAAGGACCAAGTCCCTCACCCAACTCTGGCCCTCAGGAGATCCTGTGATATTCACGACTACTATAAAACTTGTGGACCCCTATCCAGCCAAGAAAGTCTTGTGACCCTGGAAAATTGCAGTCAAGCCATGTGACCCCGAGTGGCTCTCTCAGCCTCTCTGAGCCTCAGTCTCCTCTTCTATAAACAGAAACAATGATGCCCACCTCCTCCCAGGTGTGAGGATGATATGAGGTAAGGAAGCAGAGTTCCAAACAAAGCAGCAGACCCCAGAAGGCACCTAATCCACACTAGCCTTCCTATATCCCTGCTCCTCTCCTTTGAGATTCTCAGCAAAGTGATGCCATGTTTGAGGGCTTGACTTGGTCATCCCATGCCAAAGCTCCATGATTCTTTTTCCTGGTGAAAGTGGCTGCAGAGATGTGGCTTAGGACCAGTGAAAGGTTTCCAAATCCCAGTGCAGGAGAGACAGCGCAGAAGGCAGCATACAGGCCGTGTGGCTGAGGCCCTCATGTAACACTTGCCCTTTTGGGTGCAGGTCAAGGGGCAAGTGGGACTGAACACACCAGCACAAGCCCCGCATCTACCCAGAAGCACCATCAGTTTTTAGCCCATCAAGGATGCATGTGTGTTCATGGTCATGGGGCCTGGCTGTCCTTCAGTTGACCCAGGAAGGTAGAGACTACATCCCATGTAGTAGCATCAAGATTCTGAAATGACTGTGTTAAATATGTATTTGGAGTGTTGATGTGTATATGGTAGGTTGGCAAGGTTATTCTTCTAGAAATATTTCAGGCTGTAAGACTCCCAAGGAAGATTGTGGCAATTTTTTTTCCAAATAAAAGTGCTCTGGAGATTTTAAGGTAGATTTTATTGCAGTATATTCTATTTGATGTTAGTAGGCTTAAGGATTTCTTATTTTATTTTTTTAGTCTTTATTTTTTTTGGTACTGGGGATTTTGATTACTGGTGCTTTACCTTTGAGTTACATCCCCAAACTTTTTATATTTTATTTTGAGACAAGATCTTGCTAAGTTGCTAAGGCTGGCCTCAAACTTGCAATCCTCCTGTCTCAGCTTCCTGAGTCACTGGGATTACAGGCATTTGCCACCACACCTGGCTAGGATTTAAAAAAAAAAAAAAAAAAGAGTGTTCTGTAGTCTGTTTAGAATTTCTAAGTTAAACACAAATCCGTTTCCTTACTGCAGTTTTCCAGGGCCTCTGAGAGGCTAACGTGCTCCATTGATCTCCAAGGATGGAATATAGGCTGTTTTTTCAAATTATTTGACAGAAAAAAGGTTTTGGGGGAAATATTTTTGGGGACCACCTTACCCGGAGACAGGGAGTTGGGTGAGAGGATACCACAAAGCCAGAGTTGTCATTTCAAGTCCTCCTCCAGGTATTTGGCAGCAGGGATGGAGGAGGAGCCCTGGAAACAGTCCACGAGAAAGTTGCCCTTCGCAGCTCCTCCGGTCCCTTGCTTAGGTTTTCTAAGCTCAGGCAAGGGACCTCCTCATCAGGCTCCCAGGGGTAAGCTCCTGGTGCTAGCCTCAGTCGTCTCTCCAGCAACAGAACTTCATGGGCACCCTCATAGAACATCTTTGAAGGCGTATCACCTTCCTAAGGATGACCAAGGTATCCTTCAGTACCTCTCTCACCAGAACAGAAACTACATAACAC
The DNA here is from genome assembly GCA_004024805.1 of Geosciurus inauris. NCBI lineage: Eukaryota > Metazoa > Chordata > Mammalia > Rodentia > Sciuridae > Geosciurus > Geosciurus inauris. The sequence goes on from PVHX01001838.1 coordinate 84,994, forward strand.
TATAATATTAATCCGCAGCAGACACCCCTCCGACGGAATTCATAACAACATCCTTTCGTTAGGTCAGTGCAAGCCTTTCTGATCTGTTGATCAGATGAGAGGCACTAGGAGAAATACCAGAAGAAGGGAAGCTGGAGAGTCAATTAGCATTTAAGATAACTAGGCACTCAGTTTTCTCACCTGTAAAACTGGATAATGTTAACAACTACTTCATAAGGATGCCATAAGAATTCAAATATGATTCACATGCAGCCCTAAGCACAGTGTCATAAATAACAATTGCAATAATTATTATTATTTCACTACAATGCTTACTGAGTCATCTATCCCAGTACCTGCAGCCATCCCTGCACTTAGAAGATCCTCCATAAGTCTTTAGTTAATGAATATCATGCCCCTTCATGGTAATGGGCTACATGATGTGACTCAGTTTCTGCTATGGGACAAAAGATTTGTGATAAAGAACAAAATTCACTCAGTGTCCTCCTTATGCTCTCACACGTTATCAGTTCTAACAGTAAAGACAGAACGGGCTAAGGAATACTCCTGCTGTGAGGTTTCTTGCCTGAATAATTTTTTATGAATAGTTTTAGAAAAACATGTAAATAATCTGTAATCTAAGTTATTTAAAATGAATGTTATGAATATTGATTCAACATGAGCAAAAATTAGATTTTTATTAATCATTAAATCTCCAACCTGTATCAGATCCAATTTTGATAATGACATCAACTATAAAGAGTCAGGGATCATGTGAAGGAGAATAGTATGGCACACAAATTGTTACAGAAGAGCACTTCTAGCCAATAATTTGAGCCCCCTTTATGGCCCAGCACTGAGGGACCAAGGTGGTTACCTATGAAAGCAAAGGCCTAGCCCCTATGCACCCTAGTGCTCACACTGGGTGAAGCCTCAGAACATACAACCTTGAAAACCCAGGTCAAGCTTGAAAGCTGGGCTTTGGGGGCAGGAATGGGTCTGCACCTCCACTATGGATGGCAGGATTGGGCAAAGCAGAGAGGTGGACAGAGACCTTCAAGACCAAGCAGACATCAGCCAAAAAGTGAGTCAGGAATGAGCAGTGTATCAGGAGACTGTTCTGATGGAGCCAAGAGTCAGTTTGGGAGAGATTTTCTAGAACCTTCTCTTAAAAACAATGGGGATAAGTTTTTTGAGTTCTTTATACACACAATGGAATATTACTCAGCAATAAAAGAGAATAAAATTATGACATTTGCAGGTAAATGGAGGGAGTTGGAGAATATCATGCTAAGTGAAGTACGCCAGTCTCAGAAAACCAAATGCCGAATGTACTCGTTGATAAGTGGATGCTGATACATAATGTGGGGAAGGACATGGGAACAATGGAGGAACTCTGTTCACAGGGGTGTAAGGGGGGAGAGGGCATGGAGACAATAAAGGTGGTGGAATATGAGGGTCATCATAGCCCTAGCTTTATGTATGACTGCATGTATGTTGTGATTCTATATCACTTAAAACCAGAGAAATGAAATGTTATCCTCCAAAAAAAATTAAGAAAAAAAAAAAACAATGGGGAGAGGGGAAGGGATAGACTAAATTATCTTGATGTTTCATGAATTTGCTTCCACTTAAAAGCAAGTGCAAGTCTCTATGATGGTTGTTTTTGTTTTTTGGTTTTGTTGGGTTTTTTTTCATACTAGGGATTGAACCCAGGAGTACTTTACCACTGAGCTATATCCCCAGCCCTTTTTATTTTTTATTTTGAGGTGGCATGTAACTAAGTTGTCAAAGCTTTCAATCTTCCTGCCTCAGCTTCCTGAGTCCCTGGGATTACAAGTGTGGGCGACTGCACCAAGCTCCATGATGCTTTGCGTCTTGTTTATTTTGGGGGGGGGGTGGAAGTTGGGGTAGGGGTTCTTGTTCAGCATGGAGGACAATCCTAGACTTGGGCCTGCAAAAAGAACAAAGGCGAGATGGTGCAGAAGACTCTTGAGAATCTGAGTTTGCCACCAGCCTCCCCATCAGGAAGAGAGCTGGTCCTTTGTCTCATGCAGAAGCCTTGCCCACAGTCCAAGGCCTCAGGACACTCTGTGTGAGATGCAGCACCCACTCACTCACTCATTCAGTAAACCTGAGAATTCCCATGAAGATAAGAATGATGTGATTAGTGCTAAGATGGAAGTTAGGGACCCTGTAGACACACACAGGAGGGGACAGCAGGAGCAGAGACTTCTAAAAAAAAAGACACTTACTTGGATCTGATAACTACAGGTGATATGGCTTGGTGGCACTTAAACCCAACACAGCCCAATTATTTCAGAAATAACAGCTTTCTAAAACCTTGGAAAGGCTACATGTAATTAAGTCCCACCCTGACAAGCCCTGCTTTCTGCCTAATCCCCTCTCTCAGTTATTCAACAAGGCTTTGTGCAGCATGTATTACATGCCAATGGCTGGGCTAGGTTCTGGGCACACAGAGGTGAAAGAATAGGCACCTCTGTTAAGAGCCATGAAGGAGAAACCCAGGATGGAGGGGGATGGCATATCTTGGCCCCATGTGGACTCAGAAAGGGAATGCATTGGTGATTGTGTTTCTGTTGGACAGAGGGCTGCAAAAGTGCCAACGACAGCTGAGTTTCTTGTAATGAAAGGTGCATTTCCTTCAGCAAAGAGTAATATCTGTAGGTAACTTGTGATTGCTTCTGGGTTCCTACTGCTAATTCAATAGGCAGTTTTTATATTTGATCTGGGCAAAAAGTCTGAAGAGTGGTCACTGGGCTTTTTTTTTTTTTTTTTTTTTTTTTTCCCAGTACCAGGGATTGAACTCAGGGGTACTCGACCACTGAGCCATATCTCCAGCCCTATTTTGTGTTTTATTTAGAGACAGGGTCTCACTGAGTTGCTTAGCACCTTGCCGTTGCTGAGGCTGGCTTTGAACTCACTGGGATTACAGGTGTGTGCCACTGCGCCCAGCTGTCACTGGGCATTTTTATCAGTCATACCCCGTAGGAGGTATTTTATATTCTCATTTGATTCTCATATCTTACGAATCTTCTGTGAAGGATATTTTCAATGTCTCCATATATGGAAACCATAGCTCAAGTTCACCCAACTAATAAGGGGCAAACACAAGATTTTAACCCAGATTTCCACCTCTGCAGAAGTTACGCAACCTCCCTGCATGATGCTACAATCCCTTCTGAGGGTGAAAGTGTCACAAAGAAGTCCCCAATGCAGGCTTTTCCTAACTGGTTATTTTCACTCTCCTTTTTAGAAACGCTCCCTCTGCTGGGCCGGTGCACTCCTGACAGCAGCCATCAGTTTGGGCCCCTAAACAGCCTGGAGATCCCTAAGACCAGGAAAATAAGAACCAAGCACTGGGGGACCTCTGGCATGGAGGCTTGGGGCTAGTACCAGTGGAAGGTGCCCATGCTGGGCTGCAGGAGGAGCAGGCAGCTCAGTTGCCCTACCCATGTGTGCAGCAGAGAAAGGCCAGGGCCCGGTTTATCCACAGCACCATAAGCTGGATTGGAAAGGGTATCCTCTGAGCCTCTAGGAGCCGCCACGCTTGTCCCAAGTGATGGACGGCGTTCGGGAGTCCCCGAAAGCCACCTTGAGGCAAAAAGAGGACCTAGTAAATCCTGGTGCTCCAGAGCTCCTGCCGCTGATGTAACTTGTCTGCCCGTGGTCAGGACCTTGCAGACCCCACACAGGGGCCATTCGATGAGGGTCTCACTCTGGGTCCAGCTCCACGCAACGCCATGAACGATAACTTCTGCCGGGCCCTGGTGGACCAGAGGCCCATGGGGCCCCCCAGCTGCATGCAACTGGGTGCCGTGCCCTCTCCCAGGCAGGCGCCGCTGACCCCGGCCGAGTCCTTGGGCAACGTACCGTTCCTGCTGTACCCGGGCCAGGCGGAGCCTCCTTACTACGACGCCTACGCGGGGGTGTTCCCCTACGTGTCGTTCCCCAGCGCCTTTGGGGTCTACGACTACCCCTTCGAGCCCGCCTTCATCCAGAAGCGAAACGAGCGCGAGCGACAGCGCGTCAAGTGCGTCAACGAGGGCTACGCGCGCCTCCGCGGCCACCTCCCCGGCGCGCTAGCGGAGAAGCGGCTCAGCAAGGTGGAGACGCTGCGCGCCGCCATCCGCTACATCAAGTACCTGCAGGAGCTGCTGAGCGCTGCCCCCGATGGCGCGGCCCCCGCCGCCGCCCGCAGCCTCCCGGGCGTCGGGCCTGCAGCTCCCCAACCGGACTGCTCCGGCGACGGCGAGGCCCGGGCGCCCCGCTCCCAGGTGCCCGAGTCCTCCTAATCCTCCTGCTTCTCCTCCTCGCCCTTTCTCCAGTCGGAGGACTCCAGCCATTGATCGGACTGTAGCGTCCCTCCTGTCCTGTCCTGTCCCATTCTTGGGAGCAGCGTGGGGGCTGCTGGGTCACTCGCGGTGCGGTCATCCCGGATCTGGCTCCCGCTCTGCCTGGGTCCCGCGTTTGGGAAAGTTAGTTGGGGCCAGCTTGGCCCTGGTGGCTCTGCTCTGTCGTCCATACCCGCCCCGAAACCCTGTCAGTGAGAGTCCGCGGGAAGCGAGCCGCTCTTTGATTTGAATGCGTCTTGCCCCGACCCTCCACAAGATGGCCTCAGACACTAGCGACCAGTTGCCACTTGAGAGAGGAACCTAGAGGGAGGGAAGGGAGGCCAGACTTCTGCTTGCGTTCGGACTGGATGGGATGGTAGACTTGGAAGGACCGCAAGTGGCGCTCTCTGCTTTCCTTGATCAAGGGCGATCGCCCCGCCTCCCGCAACCCTCAGGGTAGCCTTCTCAGGTTTTCCCCGGATTGAGTGAGAACTGCATTTTTTATTTTTTATTTTTTTTGCCTAAGACTTACAAACCTCTGGGGTCCATTGGCACTGTGTTTGCACCAAAGGGCTAAATAAATGTATTGTTGGTTTTTGTGATTCCTAGATCATTGTTTACTCCCACCTGGTGCCCGTTTCTCACTGGCCTTCCCAGCCCAAAGACCTTACTGCAATGGTGGACAGGGTGTTCTGCTAGTTTATGCAGTCCATAAACTTTTCCAGAGAACTTAGTATGTGTCAGGAGACTGTGTGCAGGAGGGGCCAGAGTCCCAGAGAGAAAACACCCTGGCACAGGTAGGGGTGGGAAAGAAAGGTAAAAAGCATAGGGTCACTACACAGTGTGGCAGGTGCCATACCAGAGGTGTGTACAGTCAAGGTTGTCCTATGAGACTTCCATTCAAGTGAGGAGGGGTTCAATGTTTCCCCAACAGGAAGCAGGCATGGGGGGATTGAGAGTAGGTGGGAGGAGTCTTGGCCTGATCCCTGCAGGTCCTGGGATCAGAGTGGGATGTTGGAGAGCTGCGCTGAGCTAGGCTGCCCAGTCCTTTCTCAGGACAGTGTCCTTGGGCTGGGGTAGGGAAGTCCTAGGGCTGGGGTGGGGAATCCTAATTTTGGTGTGAGGGGCCATTCTGAAGGGTGAGGCTCCATGCCCCAGGCTACCCCTTCCTGAACTCTATTGGTGCAGCCTCAAAACCTTGCATCCTGCCTCCCTCTGGGCCTGCCCCATCTCAGGTCTGTGTATAAATTCCTACCTCTACCATCCTACCCTCCTGAGGGACAATCTGGGATGTCACTGACTGGTCTCAAAGGAATGACAGCTGCCTGGCCTCAGGAGCTCAGGCCAGGCAGCAGGGAGCCGAGTGGAGGCTAATTTTACTCGCTGGGAGCAGGGAGAGAAATCCTCCACCCTCACTCCCCGCCCCTGCTTGGCTTGCTCAGCAAGACAGGCTCAGCCAGGCCCAGTCCCCAAGGTGGGGGGCATCAGGGACGCAGGGAAGCAGGGAAGAGAGGGCAGTGGGGTGGGGGAGCAAGGAAAGCAAGGTTGCCAGGGAAGCCATGGAGCCCTCCTCACCCCAGGATGAGGGACCGAAGAAGAAGCAGCCCAAGAAGCCTGTTCCTGAGATTCTGCCCAGGCCACCCCGGGCTTTGTTCTGCCTGACCCTCCAGAACCCCCTGAGGAAGGCCTGTATCAGCATCGTGGAATGGAAGTATCCTTCAAGGCCTCAGAAAGTAGGGAGAGTGTGCATGATGTGGGGGAGGGATGTGTGGTGGTCACAGAGCACAAACTTTGAGGGCGAGGGTGACAGGGGACTTGCAATGGGGCGAATTGCCACAGAACGGCATGAGGCACCCTTGCGAAGGAAGGTCTCCACAGCACTGGAGAAGAAGGCAGGAGTCAGAGGGGCTTCCATTCAGGTCCTGGATGACAGCCAGAGAGGCTATTGGCCATCTGTGGAAGTGACTGTTTCATAGGAACTGAGCCCAGCTATGCTCAAACCCATATCTTGGGACGCTACTCAGAGTTTTGAAATCATTCTCATTTTGGAGTAGATGGTGAGGGGGAGCGGTAGTCTCTGAGTAAATCATCACCACCGTTGACGAGAGGGGAAAAGAGAAGATCAGGAGTGGTTACGGGAAGCTGCTTCTGGGGTCCAGTCCCAGCTGGGGATGGAGCGGAGAAGAAACAGGCTTGAAGAGAGGCCTGCTCTTGGAGCTCCAAGCCTGGCTGCTTCAGCTCAGACATACCACCCCAGGGACGGGACTTCGAATCCCTTTCTATGTTTGCATGAGCTCTGGGAGGAAGAACGCTGAAAATATCTGGACTATTTGAGGAAGGAGGAAGGAGCTACAGAGAGGAGGAGGCCTGTGTCAAGTGGATTCCAAGGGAGAGAGTTGAGGGAATTTGAAATATTCTGAAGGGCTCTGAAAGGGTGGGCTCCTACCAGCTGTTCCTTGAAGACAGGAGCTTGAGGGACAACTGGAAGAGCGACAGGGATGTGCAGCCAAGCAGGTAGTGTAGGGTGGGGGTCAGCCCTGCTCCCCACAGCTACACTTGCCAGACCACGTCAGTCCTCCCCTCTCCCTCCCTGCTGGTCTCAGCAGGCTACTGGGCAGCTGCCCCCTTTTCTCAAGGCTTCATCCTCTGAACCTCCTTTTGCAGGCCTCTGCCCTCTGTCCCACCTCTCTTCTCAAACACTAGTGTTTGCTGGGAAGGGAAAGGGGGCTTTTCCACCAAGCCCATCTACACAGCTTGCCTCCTTATGCTGTCCCCAAAACCACACACTAACTCCTCCCACACGCTTTTCTCCTAGTGGGTGTGAAAGTCAGGATAAGCATGGGCCCAGGCCATCCTCTGGAAATGGCCAAGGAGGGAGTGGGTGTGTCTGGGAGGGGGGGCGTGGGGGTGGGTAAAGCACGTGCACCCTGGCATGCCCATGCGACTCTGGAATTCAGTTTGCATGTCTCCCTCTTTCCCGCCCTTGCTCTGTGGGGACTTTGTCTGAACCTAGAGCAGCCCCCAGCTTCCCTTGCCATTTCTCTGGGTAAGTCCCAACAGGTTGTCAGGACAAAATCTCAGAAGCCACAGCTCCTTGGGGAGGGGGGCCAGGCACTGAGAATGGAACAACCAGAAAACTCTTGAGCCCTTAAAGCTCAGTAACCCTCAGCCTTTGCAGTCCCTGAGAGTCTGGGTGGAAGTTATCTGTTCCTGATGAAAGGGAACCAGGTCTCCAGGCAGGACCCTGCAGGAGAGTGGGGAAGCAGCCTCGTGGCAGGGTCCCCAGGAGCCTGCCCACCCTCCTGGCATTATAACCAAGAGTTCAGGCTCTCCTTAACCCTGGCACTAGACCCTTCGAGACCATCATCTTGCTCACCATCTTTGCCAACTGTGTGGCCCTGGCTGTGTACCTGCCCATGCCTGAAGATGACAACAACACTCTGAACCTTGGCCTGGTAAGATGCCCCTCCCATCCCTGCTCCCAGGGACTGCAGCCCCAGGCAGGTTATACTTCCTTGGAGGACGCTGTCCTGGTGGGTGACACTAGTGGTCCAACATCCTGAGGATGCAGACTTGGCCTTCCAAACCCCCTGCAGGGCAGCAAGGTAAACTGCTCATCCCAGATTCTGTGACATCATCAGCCTGCACTGAACGAGTATTCACTGTGCCCAGAGAATACTCAGGAAAGCCTCACATCAGCCCCACAGAGTTTGACATCCATTTGACAGAGGTGGAAACTGAGACTTTGTAAGGTCAGCCAGTGAGCCATGAAGGCTGAATGTAATTTCCCTTCCCTGGTTTTAATCTGGAAGGAATCTGCTTCCATTGAGTTTGCCTAATGGGAATGTTAGACCTAGGAATTTGAAGAAAGAGCATGCTTTAGTGTTCTATAACACCACTTTCTCCCCACCCCTTCCAATGACACAAGCATAGAACCATTCAATTCCAGAGCTGGAAGGGATTTTCCAGAATCAGGACATCCTACCCGCTCCCACCTCACTCTGCTTTATGCATATGAACACTGAGGCCTAGAGATATTAACAGACTTACTTACCCAATAGTTAGTTAATAATAAAAATGACTAATATTCTTTAAGTGTTTATTAACTGCCAGGCTCTGTGTTAAGTAGTTTATATTATTACATTTTTAATCTCCACAAGTACTTTTGTGGAGTAAGTAACATTATTAGGCTTGTTTAAAAGACAAGAACACTAACTTAAGAACATTTAAGAAACTAACATAGAACCTTGTCCAGGGGCACCCCCATCCAAGCCTTGTGGTAGGGACTCAGACCCAGATGTCTGACTTTGGACCCTGGTCCTATACTGGCTGCGTTGCCAAGGTGGAGACAGCAGGAGGACTTCTAGAGAAACCCTCACGGGCTGGGAGTGTATAGTGGTAAAGCCTTGTCTCACAAGGGTCAGGCCCTGGGTCCCAGGAAGCCGCCATCTCAACATGACATTTCCCCCTCACTGAAACTGCAGGGGACAGGAGGAAGGGGACCCATTAGTCTGCATCCTCAGCTTCTGTCTGCCTCTCCTCATGCTGGTTTCCATGGGAATCTATCTTGACTTGGAGAGAAGCTAGGATTCTAAATGTGTGCTTACTATGAGTAGCAAAAACTGAGCCCCTGAAAGTGGAAGAAGAACGGGATTAAATGAGGCAGGGCCTGTGCGACCTCAGCTGGCAGGGAAGGTCTTTTGTGCAGGCTGGTCCTTGTACGAGGTAGAGTTAGTTCTCTGTGTGTCTGAATTAATCAGGACTCTGAGTCCACCCTCCCCTTGGGAAGTAATACTTTGGAGCCTCAGTTCCATGTGTGCTTCTAAAGAAATTGACTGCTTTTGCAAGAAATTCTGCTCTCCTCAGAGAATGTCAAATTGCACCCTAAAAGTTATGTCATCTTCCATCTTGAAACACAACGGGGCCTCACATTTTTTAAGTGGTCCTAAGTGTGTTTTCTTTTCGTCGGGGCGGGACTTGCCGAGCCTGGAGTCAGGTGTACAGCTCATAGAGAGGGTGGTGAGGTCCATGGAGGAGGGAAAGCTGACCAGAAGCCTTTCCAGAGCAGCAGATGTCACCATGCAAGTTAGAGCTCCTTGGGCTATTAACCCTCAGGGAAGGACCTTAATCTGACCCCTTCATTGTGAAGCCGAGAGACAGCAGGTGATACTCAAGGTCACATAGCCAGCTTCTGCCTGAGACCTCCTCACTCACTCTTATCAATTATATGTTCATTTCCACAACACCCAGCAAGAGGGAAATGAGAGGGGACAGGGCAGAAGGAAGGGAAGTTAGGTATTTTCCTCTCCCTCATCCTACTGGCCTCTTTGTAGATATCTGAAAAAGGTTGGGGACTTTCCTGTTATCCAAAATGACTCATAGCTACTTAAGAAGGGAGACCTAATTCTGCATTAACTTTCTCATTCACTCTACAAATATATATCTACTACCTCTTATATCTCTGGCACATACTAGAGATATAATTGTGAACCAAATAGACATAGTTTCTATCTTCAGAGTTTAATTAACAAAATAAGTTAAACAAGTAATTACAATTAAGCCAATTAAACAGGTAGTGAAAATGAAATGGGCGACGTGTGAGGTTTGGGGACACTCTGATGGCCTACTGGACAGTAGGGGTCAGGGAGGCTTCCCAGAGGATGGGAAGGTGAGCCTGAGAACCGTAGGATGAGGACGGGGCCAGCTTTGTGGCCATGCGATCTGCGCAGAGCCCCATGCTTCAGGCTCAATGCTTTGTCGTCATAAAATCAAAACTTTAATTAATTTTATCTTTGAACTTCTATTTTGTAAGTAAAGTTCTCATAGACAGTGGCACACGCACTGGGAGCTTGAGACTTGGCTTACACATGCTCCTGCCTCTCGCCACTTTCCTGCCTCAAAGGATGGGCTCTCAGCATATTTCCTTATCCTATGGTGCCCTGGACCCCTGGCAGATACCTGGGTGCAGGAACAGGGAGAGGCAGGGTTGGATACAGGGGCCCTTTGGTGTCTCAAGGAAGAGTATGACTGTGGTTGTCCCCATCCTTGGTTGACTGTTCCATAGCCCATTCAGTGGGCAGCTCTGCCAAGCTGAGCCACCTGCCATTCAGGTACCCAGCACTTCCTACATCTCCCAGAGAGGATGTTGGGATACCCTTGGGTACACAACCTATCCAGTGTGGGTTGAGGTGGCAAGTCTGTGTGAAGACGAGAGGCCTGGCACTACTTCACCTGTAGCCAGAGTACAGGATGTGGGGCTGTCAGGTGCGGGGGGCCTGGAAGCCGTTACCTGTGACAGTCTGCACTGGCCAGGGACAACATTTCTGCAACTAAAAACAGCAAGAGGTGGAGACTGTGAAAGAGAAAAGTTTTATGTTTTAGTATCTTTATCAGCACTGATTTCCTGCTCTTTGAACAAGAGGCTCCACATTGTCATTTGCATTGGGTCTCCCAGTTGCGCAGCAGGGCCCGGATGAGGGTGGGGAGTGTGACGGAGAGTGTGGTAGAGGGTCTGGGCAGGAAGGGGGTTCCTGGTGGAAGAAGCCATGTGACAAAGGACTGGAGGCAAGAGATATAGGTGAAGGTAAGATGTAGAAAGTGAGGCCACCACATTGAGCATGGATTGTGGTGAGATGAGGAAGCAGCAAGAGGGACAAGGAGGCCACTGGGGTCATCCAGGCAGGAGCTGGAACTAGGCCTCAGAGGTAGTGGAGATGAATGAAGGGACAGCATTGAGCAACCCTAATGGCCTTGGTGACTGACTGCATGTGAGGTAAGGATGGAGGTAGAGGGAGGTGGTGGGCAGGCAAGGGTGACACTTGGGTTTCAGAGTGGGTGATAGAGCAGATGATGGTGTCACTTTGCAAAGCAGTTAAAGCCAGTTCAGCTGTGGACCTGTTGGAATGCAGGTGTCTGTCTACTCATGGGCAATTGGCTCTGCAGGCAGGAGAGTTTTATGACAGGTTTCCTCGCTTTGATAAATGCCAGACTAGCCTGGGCAGGGAGGGTGGGGATGGGGGCAGCAGGCAAGGAAGTCTTCCTGAAGTTCATGCGTGCGAGCAGAGATGGGAGCTAGCACGCTTGATTATGCGAGGGGTATCGTGATACCTGCCTGTAGGAACAGGTTCTCCTGGGACATCCCCTCCAGGTCCCTCTCCTGCTCTTCTTCTATCCAGCATTTGATAAGGACAACGGACTTGGAATTCCTGGGGCTGGGAGACCCCTCTGACTGACTGCTCTGTGTCAGTTGGAAAACCCTGGATCTTCCCTGAACAGAAGAGGAAACTGAGACCCAGGGAGGGCAAGGAATTCCAGGATGCACAGTAGGGTAGGTGAGAGGGTAGCAAGAAGAGAATCAGGGTGCTGGTATCCTGACCAAGTGAGTGACATCACACTGGAGGGGGTTGTGGGGTCTGAAATCAGCCAGGTTGGAAAAGCAGTGGTGTGTGGTGGTTAGGAAAATGGGTTACCGAGCTAGAAGGTATGCTTCTGGAGTCCCTGTGCATTCATATACTAGGTGCACCATCTTGGACTGTTCCTCAGTGCCTGCATTTGTAAAACATGGATAGCATTGTGTACTTAAGAGAAGTTTCTAGATGAGTCAAGACATTTGAGGTTGTAGTGCCTTATCTATCGACCTGAGGAGCTTCATTGTGCAGGTCTCACAGTGCTTCAGAACCAGGCCTCAGTGCCTTTCTACTCAGGAAGCCCCTGGTCACTGAGATCCCCAGGTTCCTGGATTCAAAGGGTATAACCCCAACAGCTACGCCAATGGATTATTTAAGATTAAAAAAAAAAGTCCTCTCCACCCCACCCACCATCTGTCCATGTTTTCTTTTTAATCCTTCGTCTTCTCTGAAACATCCAGTTTATCTGAATAGCTTCCCTGGTCACTCCTCCCATCCTGCAGTAAATCACTACCATCATCATCATTGTGAACAGCCACAGCCAGGGCTGCTCCATGCTGGCATCATAGCAGGCCCTGTTCAAATGCTTATCACGCTTCATGTCCCTGTGGCAGGTACTGGTATTCTTCTCATTTGTAGAGATGAATAAACTGAGGCTCAGAGCGGTGAAATCACTCCACATGCCGCACACTGTCCAGCCAGCTTTATGGGTCTCTTGGTGTTCCTTCTTGGACATCAGAAGGGGAGAGAGGAAGAAGCCCTCTCTGCTTCCCTGGGGCCTAGCACCATCTTCGCCCCTCAAGGCAACCTGGCTTTCTCCTGATTGGAATTGCTGCCTGCCCAGGGCCGGCATGGACACTCAGTGACCAGCCCCAGCCTCTAGGCCTGCTTGCACTCACCCAAGAGGGAAGCCTGTCTTGGGCTTGGAAAGCTTGTGGCTACTATAGTCCCTCTTGGCATTCTTTCAGGAGATTGGAGGCTATGAGAGGAGGCCACAAAGGGGGACCATTTGTCAGAGAAGTAGGAGGATGGAATGGACACTGGGAACGGCCATGGGGAAGGGCAGTGATGTATCCACATGCAACTGGAAGCCCAGACTAGAACCGAGAGCTTGCCCACCAGCCCAGTTCCGACTCTCCAAAGCCACCTCTGCCCCTGTGTCCCATCTGCTTCCCAAGATCCAAAGGGGTTCTGGTCCTCTGAGGGACTCTGAGGGATTGAATTAAAGAAGACTGTTGGGAGGGTCACCATTCCAGCCTTGGCCAACCTGAGGGGACTTGTGTGACCAAACAACAGCAGCTATGAGAGCTACTGGCTGCTGGGGAAAGACTGGAAATGGATTGCTTTGGGTCTATTATCTCCTTCCATCCTCAAAGCAAATCCTGCCTGGAAGGATGAATTTCAAAAAGTGAAAATGTAACTCTGATTAACAGACAGAAGGAGCATGTGCCAAAGATAAATTTGACTCATAAGAGAATGAGCAGGAGGGTAAAGCTGGTTTACAGAAAACTGGAGGTGCAGAAGTTGTATGATCATGGAGAAAGTGGATCTGGGTGACAAGGTTAGACCACCAGCTGGTTAATGCCCCACAGGGCAATAAAACTGTCACCACTGGGGTTGACTTTCTGGGTGGAAGAGCTATTTGCATCTCTACAGGACCCAACAGCAGAGTTAGACAAAGGCACAGCCCCAGGTTAGTGGTGTTCAAGGGAGGGAGCGGGAGATTTCCCCTCAAGGGACTTTTGCAAAGTCTGGGAGTTGGGGGTGGGGCTGTGTGCTTCTAGCATCTAGTTGGTAGAAACCAGGAGCTTTGCCAGACATCCTGCAATGCACAGGACGGCCCCCTCCCCCACCACTGAATTATCTGGCCCAAATGTCAATTAAGGCCGAGATTGAGAAACCCTGCCTTAGTTAAATAATCCTTGGCCAGGCCTGTTATAAAATGTTCCAACAAGACATCACAAAGGAAATGGTGCCCTCCCCTTGCCTTATTTCCAAGTTCTGGGAAGTTTTTCTTAATGCCATCAAGTTTCCTGCTGGGGTATAAGCAGCAGGGGCTCTGGATTGCCACCCTGTCAGCCCCTCCCAAGCTCCAGAGCTGCCACCACCCCTAGGACATCATTGGTCTCTCCAGGCCTCTGTTACATTCCTGGGCTTCAGGTTGCTGCTGAGCGTCCTCCACAAGGCTGGAGCCTAAGCCTCTGGCAACCAGGACATTTGTCTTTTTATAGGGTCCGGAATGTGCCCGCCAACTCCTGTGGCCTGCGGCTGGCTCCACCTTGCCATCTGGGGAGGCTGGGATTTCAAAAGGACATCAACTCTGGTCTTGCACTTCAGAGACCCAGGACCTGCAGGGTACAGGGTGGTCAGAGCCTGGGCCATCAAGCAGAGAACTGACCATGCTTAACAAGGGTCTGCCAGGGGCTCAGCTCCCCTTTTGGGATGCTTAGCATCTCCCTAACCTTAATAAGGCTTAACTGTGATTATCACAATTACCCAAGACAGCACTTGCCTGCCAGCTCTGCTTTCCCCCACCTCCCTATTTGCCCCTGAGTGCAGAACCCTCCTGTGGCTCTCAGCCCCCTAACCCCATATCTAGACAGCCCTGCTGTATCTGCTCCCTTCAATCTGAGGGGGCTGGAGGAATGAAGCCCCACTGGGGAGGTAGGATGGTGAGAGAGACCTACTCCAGTCGCATCTCTCTGGGCATGGGTTCATTGGGTTAAATATAGTCACTTCCCTCATTTCTCAACAGGTCACTTTCCAAACCTGGAGGCTGAGGGGTCAGGGAGATGCCAGGCTCTCAACGTTCAGTGAACAGTATGGCCACAGGGACCAGCCCATCAGGCTGGCTGACTAGAAAGGCTGTTGACTTGCCTCAGCAGGTGGGGTGGAGACCTCACAGCCTAGGGCACCTCACGTCCCCCTCTAAGTGGCACTTACCCTATCTGTAAAATTGGAAAAGTGGCACAGCAAGGCCAAGTCCTAGCCCAACACTGAGGTGTGCAAGAAATGTCTTGTGTTCCTGGAAACCCCCTCCGTTTGGATTCTGCACCCATTTCCCCTGGGACGCAGGGACCTTCAACAGCAGTTAGTGCTTGCAGTCACTCCACCTGCCCTTGGCTATACCCAGGCCCTAGGTTTCTGGTAGTGCCAAAGTCCCGAGGTCACAGGTCCCCTACACCCTCATTAAGTCAGGAATCCTGGGCAAGGCTACCTGCTTTCTTGGGAGCCCCAATTCTCCTCCCAGACCTGGTCGCATCTTCGGGGTACTTGGATCCCCCTGAGACCTCCCACTGTGGAGTGAATCTCAAGCCACAGAAAACAAACGTCAGGGCCCTACCACTCCTGA
Source organism: Geosciurus inauris (assembly GCA_004024805.1). Taxonomy (NCBI): domain Eukaryota; kingdom Metazoa; phylum Chordata; class Mammalia; order Rodentia; family Sciuridae; genus Geosciurus; species Geosciurus inauris. The sequence continues at coordinate 100,086 of PVHX01001838.1, forward strand.
GACAAGGAGGCCCCCCAGAAGCCTGCTGTCTGCTTCAGGGAGCCAGAAAGGGGAGAAAGACAGGAGGAAAAAATTGTTACTTTCATAGAAGTGTCTTCTGATAGTTGTACCTGTCTAGCCTGCCCCAAGAACCTACTGGAAGGCCCTAGGAATGAGGGGATATGTGGGGACCACCATGCTAAGCCTCTGCCCCACCCCTAGTTGGAGTTCTACCCTGCACCTGAGCACTCCCTCATCTAGCCAAATCCCCTTTGCTTCCTTGAAGCAAATGGCTTTGATGAGTGACCACAAGTGTGAGTCTAATGTCCCCAACCCTATCCCCAATCCCCAGCAGGAAGGTGCCTGTGTAGGTCACATGCCTGGACCCTAAGGGAGGGGACTTTCAGGCCCAGGGCAGGGAGCAGGCACATGGTGGCAGGGCACCTACCCAGGGGGCCCTTCTCCCACAGCCACACTGATGCTGCCATCTGCTTCTCTTAGACCATCCCCATTAGGATTCTTTCTGTGGGCTCTGTAGATCCAGAGCCTTCCATGGGTACACAGGTAGCCTGGGAGACAGGCGTCCACACCAGGCCACAGTGCTTGAGCAGAGACACAGGAGAAGGAGGTGTGGTAACAGCTGCCTCTGTGGTCCAGACAGGAGACTGGTGCTGGGCCGGTCCCTTTGGAAGGGAGCCAGCTGGCTTTCACTATCTTCCCACAAAGCCCAGTGAATGCAAGGGTGGGCGGGGGCAGAAGAAGCCAGCACTGGTGACCCTTGGAGTTGAAAGCAGGTGGTGGGGAAGGTAAGGGACATATTGTCTGAGCCCTACTTTTTTCAGTCTGGGACTTTGTGGCTACCTGGCTTCAACATTCCAGGGAGCAGGTACAAGACCTGTGGGTCAGGGTCACACAATAGCTGCCTTCAGCCACGTGTGCCCTGAAGAAATCCAGTTAAAGCACAGTCCATGGAGGGACGGGGACTCCCTTGAGCAGGATGTTTGGTGATGAAGGCCCTTGAAGGGAGTGGAAATGGCAGGCTCCTGGTCCTCCTGTGAGCTCAGGAGGTCAGGAAGGCAGAGGCAGGTGCTGTCTGTCCTGCTCTGGTGCTAGCCTGAGGTCCAGCATCTCTTAGGAAAGGAGATCCCAAGACTGCACTTGCCTTTGAATTAGGCAGAAGCAGAGATCACAATTTTTCAGTGTTCATTCATTCATTTAAGAAACATTTCTTCCTCTAATTTCAGCACTTTGGGAGGCTGAGGCAGGGGAATCGCGAGTTCAAAGCCAGCTTCAGCAACAGCAAGGTGCTAAGCAACTCAGTGAGACTCTGTCTCTACATAAAACACAAAATGGGGCTGGGGATGTGGCTCAGTGGTCGAGTGCCCCTGAGTTCAATACCCAGTACCAAAGAAAAAGAAAAAAAAGGGAAATATTTCTTGAGCACCTACTATGTACAGGGTAGTATGACACATTCTGGAGTCCAACTTTCAGATGACAATCTGTGGGGAAGGATGAGTTTGGAGATCATGGTGTCCTTATGTCTCCAGGAGATTGCAGCTGGGTAGTAGGCACAGTGTCACAGGGAAAACTGAGGACACACAGGGCTGGTTCTTCCTGGGCAATGTCAAAGGGGCTTTAAGAGATGAGAGGTCCACTTGGGTGGCAGGACTCAGGGACACTCCAGGCAGGCAGCCCAAATGAACAAAGGCATTGAGGTTGGAGCAACTGTGAACTGCAAGTCATTCTACCTAATAGGCAGGGGGCCAGCAGGCCAGCGATAAGACAAGAGAGGTCAAGGTCAACAGGAGTCGTGTCATAGAGGGCCTTGCGTGCTCAAAACATGGGTTTTATCTGCCATGGAGACATTGCTGAACAGTAGGGGAGGAAGTGACCAGACCAGGATAGAGAGGGGGCTGAAGGAGGAGGAGATGTGGAAGGCAGCAGATGATTGCAGATAAGGGGAAGAGCAAGGCTGTGGCAGTGTCCATGGGGACAAGATGCATAGAGCAGGCATTCAGGGTCGAAAGGCCTGGACCTGAAGGACCTGAACGACCTGAGTCCAAAAAGACCCCTGGGCTGTGGTTTGGGCGAATGGGTGCCATTGGCAAAGGCAGGAACATGTGGATACAGAGCATGTTCAAAGGGAAGAGAAGTTCAGTTTCAAACACGCTGGGTTCAAGGTCAGACAGCCGAGCCCTGGAAAGCCACCTACAGCTGTGACCACGTACAGCGGCTCAGTTATCACGAGCAGAACAGCACGGAAGCCAACAGAACAGGGCAGGCGGACAATGCCTTCAAGGGCCTAGGCCTCTAGTGAGATCTCCTGAGCCTGTGCTTTGTCCAGGCCACAGGTGGACATTTCCTTACAGGAAGCTTTTTAATCCTAAAGATGACTCTTTGGGGTAGTTTTCATTATCTCAGTTCTGCAGATACAGAAACTGAGATTCATGGAGTCTTAGGAACTTGAGTGAAGACTTAGAGTTGGTGAGAACCCTTCTGCCATAGACCTACTCCCTCCCATACCCTGATGGCTGGCCCTTGATGGGGTGCAGATGGTAGTTTGGGAAAGTTGATGGACTTTGATCTCAGGAAACAGCCTGGCCTTGCCCAGGGTATCCAATGCCAAGCTTAACAAACATCGGTGAAATTACCATCCTTCATTCCTTTGTGGAAAGCTCAACCCAGGCTGGGGAGGCCATGGGGTCAAGGCAGTGTGACATCGATGACATTGTTCCTATGACACAAGAATGGACACATCCCTCTCTGTGTCCTTCTGGGAAAGGCCATGTCATGCATGCACACAAGGTTCCTCTGGCAGTGCACTGTCATTCCAGACACCCACGATTAGATTGCCGGGAGGATGGTGGAGAGGGTTGGGCCTTGGAGCTAATGGGCTGTGGAACCCGAGTGACCCCATCTGAGGCCCACAGCTCCCGACAAACTTGCTCTGAGCCAAGCAGCAGCTGGACGGGCAGCAGCAGGTGTAGGAACACTCCGGTGTCTGTGGCTGGCAGCTCAGCCTGTGCACACAGCAACTATTTTGGGTCCTGTTTTCCCTCCTCTCAACCTGACTTCTCTCTGTCCCTCTAAGGTTTTCAGCAATCTGAAAATTCGCTTGCTGACTTGACTTCCCTCTTCTCCCTCACACCCACCCCTTGATGGTGTGCGTGACCATCAGAAGCCTGCCCTGAGAGGGGGAGAGACTGCCCGCCCACCTCCAAGGAGCCCCCACGTTACCCCTACCCACTCTCAGTTTCCCCAGACCTCCCTTTGCAGTTCCCTGGCATGAAGTGGGTTGCCCAGCACCCCTGCCTGATGCCAAGCCGTCTCCAGGAACAGACTCTTCGGCAGAATGGCACAGCTTTGCATTTTAACCACCATTCTATTATTTCTGGGAGATGGAGAAAGCTGTGAGATTACTCATTAGTGGAAAGAATTAGCCGTGAGGTCAAAGAGACAGGTCTAGTTCATATATGCCTCTGTTGACCCTTCTTCCTGGAAGGAGAAAATATGATTTCAGAAAATTCTCTCAATAGCCTGTTTGGAGATTTCTGGAGTCACAACCATATTGAGCCATTTTGGAGATCTCTTCCCTTGCCTCCCACATTTATCTAATTGGAATAGAAATAAATGATCTTTCAAATCATTAATGGGTGGCCAGTTTCCCAATCTGACTCTGCCAGTGTAAAGGAACCGTGAATCCATAATATGAGTTAGGCCTCCATGTTGTACTGACTGGGGGAGGTCCTGGTCCCCAGAGGTGCTTTCAAGGGAGGGGGCATTGGTGACTAACAGTCATGGGGGCTTGCCTCTGAAGCATGGAGCCCCTTACTGCACAACTCGATGGGGCACCTGTCACTGTCACCTCCTGGAGTTGTACAGTGCTGTACCCTGGCCCAGGCAGCAGGCCAGGTTGACACCTACTTGGAAACTGGGCCTCTTTGGGGAGACTTGGGCACCAAAGCTCTTAGAAACCACCAAGCCAGGGTTCCAGTGGTTGCAAGGAGAGCAGTTTCACCCTGGAGCCCTGACAGAAGGAACCTGCTTTCTCAGTTAGAAATAGCTCTTGCCTGAGACCAGAGGAGGGGAAGGGTGACCTGGCCAAGCCTAGGGTGACCCAGAGGATCAGGCTACAGGGGCAGAGCCCAGAAGAGTCAGCATGGCCTTCTGTGGGGGTGCATCTGAGCTGAAACCTGAGCCTCTTACCTGCAGGGTCTCCTGCATACACAGAGTACCCCACATTTGGATCACCCTGCCTAATTGTGGCTGCGTGCAGGCAGCTTGGGTTAGGTGAGCCACGTGAGCAGGGAGGTTATGGGAAAATGAGCTAAAGGGCAAGACCTGACCAGCAAGGGGGAGCACCTCTGGAGTTCTCAGAAGTCCCCTTCCTCCTCCTACCATCTGTCCACTGGATATGGGATAGGGACACCCAAACAAAACCACCTGTGGACCTTCATCTTGGGGACTGGCCCAGATTGTTCATTCAGCTCTAGGCCCTGGAAGCAGAGTCATGGGAAAAAATGGACAAAAATATCCCCATTTCGTGGAGTTTATATTCCACTGGGGAAGAGACAGAATAAACCAGAGAAGAATATGCGTACGGTATTTTAGGGAGGGACAAGGGCTGAGGAGACACATGAAGTAGGAAAAGGAATATGGAACATTGGAGGTGGCTCAACTTGCAGCTGGTGGCCAGGGAAGGCCTCGGTGAGGGGACACCTTTTGAGTAAAGACCTGCCAGAAATAAGAGGTGTGGTGTGAGAGGCTGGGGTGGGGTCCCCGCAGATAGAGCCAGCGTCCTGAGGCAGGGCGCTGAGGACCAGTGGGGTCAGAGGGGCTGGAGGGACAGGAGAGGCATGACCACATTTACTCCCACAGGAGAAACTGGAGTATTTCTTCCTCATCGTCTTCTCCATCGAAGCTGCCATGAAGATCATCGCGTACGGCTTCCTGTTCCACCAGGATGCCTACCTGCGGAGCGGCTGGAACGTGCTGGACTTCATCATTGTCTTCCTGGGGTAAGGCCTGGCTCTGGGGGGACTGGAGTCACAACTTTGCTGAGGACTCCATGCCCACTGCTAACACCACTGGTATCCCAGGGACAGGGTGGAAGCCCAGCATCTTGCCAACTGCTGCCATGGGGTGGCTTCTGCTAAAGGCCGGCCCCCAGGGGTGGGTCAGTGTTGCCCCCCCCCACCTACCAACCAGTCACCAACTGTCCCCAAACTCCTCATCTCTTTCACACCACTTCACAGTGGAAACCATGTTTGTGTGTCCCGTGGCCATCAGGGTTCATGTTTGTCAGCCTTTGTCACTGTCCCATTTATTCCACATACCTGCATTATCTGCCTATCATTCAGGTTCACAAAAAGGGACATTTAGTAACCTGTATTAGTTTGCTTGGGCTGCCACGCTGAAATGCCACAGGCTGGAGACTTGACGAAGATTTCTCTCTTTTTTTTTTTGGTACCAAGGATTGAACTCAGGGGCACTCGACCACTGAGCCACATCCCCAGCCCTATTTTGTGTTTTATGTTGAGACAGGGTCTCACTGAGTTGCTTAGCACCTCGCCATTGCTGAGGCTGGCTTTGAACTTGCGATTCCTGTCTCAGCCTCCCAAAGTGCTGGGATTACAGATGTGTGCCACCGCGCCTGGCTGAGATTTCTTTACTCACAGTGCTGAGGCCAGAAGTCTGAGGTCAAAGTATTAGCGGGTGTGATTTCGCCAGAGGCCTCTCTCCATGGCTTGCAGATGGCCACCTTCTCCCTGTGTCCTCACACAGTCTTTGTAGGCACATGCACCCCTGGTGTGTCTTTGAGTGTCCAAATTTCCTCTTGTAAGGACACCAGTCACATTGGATTAGGACCCACCCTGGTGACCTCATTTTAACTTAATCACCTTTGTAAAGCCCTGTCTTCGAAGACAGTCACATTCTCAGGTACTGGAGGTGCTTCAACACAGGAGTTGTGCTCAGCTCATAACATACTATATAATTATATGGTAACCACCACCTAATTATAACAGCAGCATTTATTGAGAACTTTATATGCTTCACATAGCATCTCATTTAATTCTCCCAACAACCGTCCCCTCCATTTTGTAGATAAGGAAACTAAGGCACAGAGAAGTCAAGCAACTTGCCCAACATCACATTAGCTAGCTGGCGGCACTGCCAGAATTCAACCAAGAAAATCTTGGCTCCATAGGCTTCACCCTTAACCACTATGCTATCCTTCAATTCAATACATACCATGTTGCTTATCTGCTAATGATTCGGTGTTGCTTTCCAGCACAAGGAGGAAAAGAGAATTCTTTGAATCAGCCTTAACCCTTAATGAGCTGCCCTTTCTGGAAGCCAAGACAAGCGCCTGCAGAATAATGTGTCCAAACACGATGCACGGGGAGCATACATCACTGCTTCATACACAGTGCGTCCAGGGGCGCCTGTGTCAGAGGAGGGATTTATAAGAAAAGAGATTTGAAGGATAGGGGAAATTTGAGTAAACAGAGAGAAGGAAGTGAGCAGGAAACAAATGAAAGGCTGCGTAAGAAACAGCCCCGGAGAAGAACTCGCCCCGGGTTTCCTGCTCTAGGTCACCATGAGGAAGGGGCCAATCATCACCCTTCTGACCCCCACGGGGTACTTAGCAGGGACTGCGATGGTGGCACAGGGCAGGGACCATGGCACACACCCCGCAAGAGTAGACACAGATGTCATGAATGGATCACAGTACTGTTTTCACCGAGTCTGAACTTGGCCTCAGAATCCTTTTGAATGAAATTCTCCAGGCAACTGTTAGCAAATCCCAAATCCCCAGTTAGCAGATCTGCCATCTCTCCCCAGGTACTCTGAACACAGATGAAACACAGGGTCCCAGATCACAGGGCTTACCTGACCACCGCGCCCCCCAACCCCTGTTCTGTGCATTTCAGGGTCTTCACGGTGATCCTGGAGCAGGTCAACGTCATCCAGAGCAATACGGCCCCCATGAGCAGCAAAGGCGCCGGCCTGGATGTCAAGGCCCTGCGAGCCTTCCGCGTGCTCAGACCCCTTCGGCTGGTGTCGGGGGTGCCCAGTGGGTGGTGCTGCCTCAGCAGATCCCCTCCTCTCCTCCCAACCTGCTCCCCTGTCCCCTTCTACCTTGGTGTTCCAGAGGCTTCCCAGGGTTCATAGAGAGGGAGGGCCCTGGGACCAAGCAGGGAGGTGACTCCCCTTTCCCCGGCTGCCCACCCTGACAGGCCTGCAGGTGGTCCTGAACTCCATCTTCAAGGCCATGCTCCCCCTGTTCCACATTGCCCTGCTTGTCCTCTTTATGGTCATCATCTACGCCATCATTGGGCTGGAGCTCTTCAAGGGCAAGATGCACAAGACCTGCTACTTTGTTGGGACAGGTGAGTCCTCGGGGACTGTGGAGTGGGACAACTCAAAGTAGGGGGACACCAATGCTAATGAAGTACTCCAGGGTTAGGCCATTGTCTCCTACACCTGGTGACCTTGGAAATGGGTTTCCCCTGGACAGGGGGAGTTGGAGGAAAGACACCTCTGACACCATCAGTGAAAGGCAGTGGCCTGCCATCTTCTGGGCTTTCTGGGCCAGTCATGGACTGAGATGCAGGCTTGGGATAAGCCTGGATTTCTCTTCCACTTTCCCATAGCAGAATTTTTAGCTTTACCTTGAGATTCCTCAGAGCAGGGGTCCATGAGGTGGACTCTGAAGGAGACCTTGAGAAAACACCGAAGAGTCAAAGGGGTCATTTGTCCAGTTGCTAGACATAACCTACACTGAGACCTAGTCACCCTTAAACAAAGTTTTCTAAACCAACAGTCCCCGCAGCTTCTTGGCTTCAGAACCCCTTTATACTCTTACGAAGTAAGGAGGACCCAGAGAGCTTTCATCTACATAGGTTTGATCTATTGATATTCATGGTATTAGAAATGAGGGATGAGACAAATGTCATGATATGAATTTGTTAATTCATTTTTAAAGAATAGTAATAACGCTGTGACATGAGAAGATGAATAATATATTTTTATAAAACATAATTATATTCTCCCAAACCAAAAATATTTAGCGAGAAGATTGGCACCACTTTGCATTTTTTGTAAGTGTCTTTAATGCCTGACTTGACAAAAGTCTTCAGTGGACAACTCTACTCTGAGTCTACTGAATGACAAACAAAGGGGATAGTGACATTTCAGCATTATTACAAAAAGAGTTAATAGTTTTGGTGAATTTGGAGGGTTTTCTTTGTTTGCTGTTGGGGATTGAACCCAGGAAGGCTCTCCCATTAAGCTACATCCCCAGGCTTTGTTTGTTCATTTTGTTTTAATTTTTCATTTGAAAATATTTTGGGGAAGGTGATGCCCTGAGAGGGTCTCGGGTCTCTTGTGCCGAGACTGGCTGCTTAATCTGGGCAACAGCTTGCTGGGACTTAGCCTCGGCCTTGCCCTGGTCTTGGCCTGGACATTGCTTACACCAGAGCCTATGGGGAATTGAACATGGCAACAGAGAGGTGCCTTTTATTAGGGCAACCATGCCCCAAAACTCGGGCTTCTGATTCACCAGAATAGCGCACCAGGATCTGCTGCATCTCAGGAGCTAGTCCCCACCTCCTCACATCCCCTGGCAACAAGGGGACAGTTGATGCTGGCATCAAACTCTGATAAAGCTTTCAGTTGGCTACTTTCTGGTCCTCTCCCATTTCAGCCTCTTCCCATGACCATGACAGGCTGCATCCTGATCAGCGCTCTCAGACAGGAAGGGACCATCCATCACAGTCTTGATCCCAGATTTGGAGGTCTTAAAAGCCCCTGCCTGGCTGGGCACGATGGCACACGTCTGTAATCCCAGCACTTTAGGAGGCTGAGATAGGCAAGTTCAAAGCCAGCCTCAGCAAAGGCGAGGCACTAAGCAACTCAATAACTCAGTGAGAACCTGTCTCTACATAAAACACAAAATAGGGCTGGGGATGTGGCTCAGTGGTCAAGTACTCATGAGTTCAATCCCCAGTACCAAAAAAAAAAAAAAAAAAGCCCCTGTCCGACTGGGGCTACTGACTTGGTGGGGTCAGGGACCCTGCTCTGACTCTCAAGGTCCTCCTGGTCCTGTTGCAGATCACTGAGCCCACTTGGTCAATGTGGGTAAGGTAGGCTGTACCGGTTCCGATGAGCTAAACTAATCTCCAGATACAGGGAGACTGTAAAACACCCTAATGTGATCCAGAACATCATCAAAACTGCAGGATTTTAGAGACAATAAAAGCACCATCCAGGGAAGTTAAGAGGCATGCAGGCTGTGGCCTGTCGGCAGCTCCTTGGAGAACAGACCCCTGCCCGCAGGCCAGATGTCTCAACCCAGTGCCTTTGGAGCATGCCCATCTTAGCCCCCGGATGGGCCTGTGAAGTCAGAACAGGCACACCCCTGTCCCCAGCCCCCTGCTCCACTCCAGCCAGGCAGCTGCCCCTCTTCAGGGACAGCGGATACAAAGACCACTCCTGCTAATCCTGCTTCATAGGTTGCGCTTCTTTGGATGATTAATCCCAGAAGGGGCCCTGGGTTCTAAGACACAGTCACTTCTGCCCATAGCCATCCACAGCCAGTCCTCAGCCTGGGCCACCCCTTCCTCTCTGGCCCTCTGCTTCATGGTAAGCTGTCCTCAGCAGCTTCGGATCTCTTGCTCCATTCCCTGAGCACCTGTCTCCTGTTATTGTTCACCTACTAACTTTGTCTGGCACTGACTCCGCCTTCTGCCTCCAGATATCGTGGCCACCGTGGAGAACGAGAAGCCGTCACCCTGCGCCAGGACGGGCTCGGGACGCCCGTGCACCATCAACGGCAGTGAGTGCCGGGGCGGCTGGCCGGGGCCCAACAATGGCATCACCCACTTCGACAACTTTGGCTTCTCCATGCTCACGGTGTACCAGTGTATCACCATGGAGGGATGGACGGATGTCCTCTACTGGGTGGGTCTGGGCCCCTGCCTCCAGAATTAGCTACCCTTGCTAGGGCAGCTTTGCTCGGGAAGTGGGCAGAGGGCCTGCCAACTCCCCTGTAGGCCAGTGGCTGGCTGGAGTGTTGCTGCCCCTCCTCACCCTCTCTGGTACCTATCCAGGGTATATGGCCTCCTTCTTGTCCCCAGGTATTGTCTCAGCATCCTTTGGGACAGTCCCCATGGTGCAGGGGGATGTATGTGTGCAGAAGAAGGTCCAAGGAGTGGAAAGCAGGAGTTCCAGAGATTCTCATCCCAGTTCCTGGCTTTTCCCTCAGCCTGGCTCTGATGATGATCCACATCATCAGACTTTCCTGATGACCCACATCTCAGATATTTGAGGGATGAAAGGCCCTTGGAGTCTTTGTCTTTGCCACTGGACAGGGCCACTTTCCCATGACACTATATGAGAGTTTTCTTCTTGGAATGTCTTTAAATTTGGTGTTTATTAGAAACTAGGTTGTTTCTTTTTTAATTCTCCAATGATGGAAGGCATATTGTTCCCATTTCACAGATAAGCAAACTGAGGCTTGGAGAAGGTAAATAGCTTGCCCATGGTTATGAACCTGATGAGTCATAGAACCCAAGAACTGAACTTTAATCTTTCTGGCTCCGTTCCAGCACTCTTAATCACAAAGTGGCCTGGAGGGGGAGCAATGGTAAAACTGTCAAATGCTTGGCAAACATAAAGAATTAGTATGAATGCTTCTTGTGAGCTCAGACTAGGGAAGCACATGATTGAACATGTCAAAGGAGTGTCACCCGTGTTATTTCACCTCTGCTGCCAGCCTGTGAGAAGAGATCACATATCATTATCCTCATCAGACTAATGGGGTAATTAATGCTCAGAGATGTTGCATGACTTGTCTAGAGTCACAGAGGTTGCTCACTTCGAAAAATCTTGGTTATAAAAAAAACAACAGCAGGGACACCGTGGTGCATGCCTATAATTCTAGCGGCCAGGAGGCTGAGGCAGGAGGATCGCACAAGTTCAAAGACAGCCTCAGCTACTTAGCAAGACCCTAAGCAATTTAACAAGACCCTGTCTCAGAAAGAGAGAAAGAAAGAAAGAAAGAAAGAAAGAAAGAAAGAAAGAAAGAAAGAAAGAAAGAAAGAAAGAAAGAAAGAAAGAAAGAAAGAAAGAAAAAAAAATAGTCAAAAGGGCTGGGGATGTGGCCCTGTGGTTAAGCACCCCCAGTTCAATTCCTGGTACAAAACAAACAACACTCCTGGAGATGGCATCCACAGAGTCCACAGAAGCAGATGGGAGATGCCTTGGTGAGGGAATATGTGCAGGTATCCAGGACTGGTAGACAAGCAAGGCTCCCTGCAGACTGCAAGGAGAAATGTTCTCCTCATTCTTCTCCTTGGGCCCAAATTGCTTCTCTCCTTGTGCCCAGGAGTGGCTGCAGTCTGGGTGGACAGATCTTGGGAGAGGACGTAAGTCCTCAGGTCAGAAAATGGGACTCACACCTTTGTCTGGACCAGGTCAACGATGCCATTGGGAACGAGTGGCCCTGGATCTACTTTGTCACCCTCATTCTGCTGGGATCCTTCTTCATCCTCAACCTGGTGCTGGGCGTCCTGAGTGGGTAAGGAAGCCTAGAGGCGGCTGGGGCCGGGGAGGAAGGAGCAGAGCGGACAGGGAGGTGTGGCTCGAACCTCAGCTCATCCCTGGGCCCCTTTCAGTCCCACTAGGCCAAGAGCACATCTTCCTGGTTGGCGAGGAAAAAATAAAAGATGCCAGCAGGACCCTTCGGTTTTTAATTTTCCTCCATTTTTTCTCCTCAAGGGTCTCCCATTCTTGCTTTCTTCTGTCCTTCTGCATTCCCACTTCTTCTGAACAAAGCCCCTTAGATGCCAGCTTCCTGCCCCAGGGTGTGCCTAGGAGGCAGTATGGCCTTCTGTTTATAGTAACACAGAACCTTCTTCATAGTAACACAGACTCTTCATTTAAATTATCACACTAATGCTTGGTAGCGGTGTGACCTTTGTCTAATTACCTAACCTCTCTGTGCCTCAGTTTCTACATCTGTCAAATACAAATAATTTTGGTATCTATTTCCTAGGGTTTATGAGGATTAAATGAGTTAATACACATAAAATACTTAGAACAGAGTCCAACACATACAGCGCACTGAGTACTAACTAACAGTCATTATTAATGAAGGCTGTTCCTTCTGGGACAACACTACTAGGATCCCATCTCAGCCACAGTGAAGAGGTTAGCAGTAGCCAACAGCCCCCTTCCCTGTTGGCATTACCCCACTCTAGAAGTTTCCCCCCAGGCAGTCTGTAGATAAAATTCAGAAGGTCTGTGAAGTTGATTAGGAGAAACTTATTTTTTTTTATTATTCTGACTAAAATTTAGTTTCTCTTAATGGTGAACATAGGTGACAGACCACAGTGGTATTAGCAGTAGCCATGACCTGTCCTAACAAATCCCAAGTCACATTACAATTGTTGCAATTATTTATACTCATTATCACTTTGAAATTGTGATAGTTATTTAATCTGCAACTAGATCTTCGTAGTAATGAATGAATGAAGAACTGCATGCATTCCTCTATCAGAATGTTGCATACTTCAAAAACTGTGCTTTAATGTAATTGGCTCCTTTGCAAACCATGGTTTTATTCTATGCATCTTGCACAAAATAATTGTTCTGAGGAGGGATCCGCATGCTTTGCTGCACTCTCAAAGGGTCCATAGCACCAAATAGTCAAGAGCTCCCACCCGGACACCACCCTGCCAGGGTGAGGTAAGTGTCCTAGGAGCAGACCCTTCCTGGCGCCTGGGCCCACCTCAGAAGCAGACCACTGCTGCTGTCTCCTCTGATCTACCCAGGGCTCTGCCCTCTGCTGCCCAGGGCTGCCCTCTGCTGGTCTGAAGATCCCTCCCAATCCTCAGGTCCTTTCCTTCCAGCATTGATGCCTGGCTTCTTGGCCTGGGAGAATTTCCTCGAAGCCTTAGGTCTCTAAGTAGAAATAATGTTCTTTTCTTTCTTTCTTTCTTTTTTCTTTTTTCTTTGGTACTGGGGATCAAACTCAGGGGCCTTCGACCACTGAGCCACATCCCCAGCCCTATTTTGTGTTTTATGTAGAGACAGGGTCTCACTGAGCTGCTTAGCGCCTCACTGTTGCTGAGGCTGGCTTAGAACTCGTGATCCTCCTGTCTCAGCCTCCCAGAGTGCTGGGATTATAGGTGTGCGCCACTATGCCTGACTAAGCATAAATAATTTCCAGGATATCTGAAAGGATCAGGCAGTGTCCCCTTCATGTCAGCTACTCTGAGTATCCATGGCTGATCACTCAGGGCAATACACTATCATGTCATCAACCCTCAGTGTCCAAAGGTAACCCCAAAATAAGGTAGGAGAAAATGAAATGGAGAAGAAATATATGAGGGCCTAAGTAGCCCTCCAAGGTGTTCCTGGAGGGTAAAGCAGGGGAAGGTGGGGAGGTGCTACCCTTAGCCACATGGAGAGCCACCTCAGATCCCAGGCAACACCAGAAGGGGACACATCTAGTCACAGAGTGTGCCCGCTGTCTTCAGGAAGCTCAGTCCTTCTCTTCTTTCCTTCCTGCCTATCACCCATTTCAGGGAATTCACCAAGGAGCGAGAGAAGGCCAAGTCCAGGGGGACCTTTCAGAAGCTCCGAGAGAAGCAGCAGCTAGAGGAGGACCTTCGGGGCTATATGAGCTGGATCACCCAGGGCGAGGTCATGGACGTGGAGGACTTGAGAGAAGGTTTGGGCTCCAAGGCCACAGTCAGCATCCCCTCCCCACTGCTGAGCCACATCTTGCCGTCAGCTTCCGCAGAGAGCATGACGCCATTCAATACTCCCAAAAGCCTGGTGGGCCCACTGGGCAGGGGCACTATTGGCCTTGGAGTGTGATGACTTGCCTGAGCCTCTGCACCCCAGGTGGTAGAATCCAGGGGTGCCCTGGGCTCTTCCCAAAGTGCTATGTGACCCACTCACAATGGCACATGGGGGCTCTTGGAAATTTGAAATCTCAGGAAATCACAGGAAGATCCAGGCTCATGGCTGCACTGTCCTTTCCAGAGGTGCCTAGCTCTGCTGCAGCCTCTTGTGACTGACTTTCTGTATCTGTCCCATCCCTAGGGCGTCTGTCTTTGGATGGAGGGGGCTCTGACACCGAGAGCCTGTATGAGATAGAGGGCTTGAACAAAATCATCCAGTTCATGTGAGTACCTGACCGTCTCCCAGCCTGAGACATGGGCTCAGATTCCAGCTAGTTACCTTTCCCTCCAGTCACCTTCTCCAGCCTTTGGAAAGGCAGATTTCCAAGAAAACAGGGCCAGTTCTTGCTCTGAGAACTCTACAGTGGCCAGCTGCTCAGGGAACACAGAGAGAGGGCCCTGAGCAGGTGACCTATTTATATACCATACAAGGAAGATGCAGGGAGCCCTTAGGGGCAGCCAGCATATCTGGTTGCTGCTCTCTGAGGAGATGGGGTTCAGTAAGGCTAGAAACCTCCATAAGGGAAGGGAGGGGCACACAACATGGACTTCCCAAGGAAGCGGCCCTGGCCCAAGAGTCTAGAGACAGGGGGATACTCCAAGCCCTTGCCTTTGTCTTAAGGAGCCTTTGTTTGGTTGGTAGGCTGTCTTTTACAAATTCACACATAATCTTGATTTTTGAAAGATCAGACAATAGAGAAATACACTAAAGAAATGGTGAAAGTCCCTACTGCTCTTCAAAGAGGTAACCATGGCAACGGTTAGCTGAGTAGCCCTCTAAGATCTTCTCTGTGCTTTCATCTCTATTATACACACACACACACACACACACACACACACACACAAGTGCACATGAGTGATTTTCTGCTTGTTTTGTTTTCTACATAATGGGATAATTTATGTTAACTACTGTCACTATAATGACAAGAATAGTGTCCAGCACATAGGTGGTATTGACAAACATTTGTTAAATAAATGAATACAATATGTCATCTTATGACATAATTTATACTTAAAATTATCTATTTGGGACCATTTTCACACCTGTGTGTAAGTACATTTACAGATCTATAAACATACACACATCTTTTTTAAAATACATCTTTGAATGTAAACTATTCCTCAGTACAGATGTACCAAAGTGTATCTAATTAATCTTTCCTGTATTGCACAAAAGTACCACCATTTCTTTTTGGGCAGAATTCTAAAAATAAAATTTCTGGGTCAAAGGATATATAGGTTTTAAACTTTGATAAATGGTGCCAGATTGCTCACCAAAAAGGCCATACATCCTGACCATCTCAGACATTTTTAAATTTTTGAGACTTCTCAATGTTGCTTTAGTTGAAATTAAAATGCATGCAACTCCTATGTCAGGATTGTGCTGAGTATTTTCCTTGCATCATCTCATTTCATTGCCTCAGGGGTTGGCATCCTTATTATTCTCATTTGAAAGATGAACAACTTTGCCGTAAGCAACCAGATTTTAAATCAGCCAGGCTCTGTAATTCATGCCCTTAGCTCTCTTGTGTGGCAGGAGGGGAGAGTGGGTGCTCTGACCAGGTGTGGCTGGAATTCAGCTGAGAGTCACTGGAGAAAGGTGGACTCCAGCAAAGTAGCTCTTGGCCTCCATCCTCCTGTCCCCCTCCCTCAGCCGGCACTGGCGGCAGTGGAATCGTGTCTTTCGCTGGAAGTGCCACGACCTGGTGAAATCCAAGGTCTTCTATTGGCTGGTGATCCTGATTGTGGCCCTCAACACCCTGTCTATTGCCTCAGAGCACCACAACCAGCCACTCTGGCTGACCCATTTGCAAGGTGAGTTGGAGAGAAGGAATTCAGGAAGGGGGCATGTGGGCTTGATGGCAAAACCTGCCAAAGACATCATGGCAGATATCCAATTGATCTCACTTTCTAGGATTTATGGACTGCTAGGGCTGATCATGTAATTGAATTCCCTCCTTACAGAGTGGAAAAATATAGATCTCAACAGGAAAGGTGACATACCTAACTTTCCTCCTCATGGCTTTGCTATGTATGAGGGCCCGTCACAGTGACGCATTGGGACAACTTTTCGTGCTTACCCAAGTGACTGGGTAAATTTTTTCAAAGATTGTTGTATATAAGATTACTAGTAATTTAGAACACCAAGCATCCAAGCTCAAATCCTACTACAAAACAGCAATATTTCACCAACTATTTATTGAGTGCAGACTATGTGTAAAGCATAGAAAAAGAATTCAGAATACAAGAGAGTCAATTCACTACTCTTGACTTCAAGGAGCATACTTAGCCAGAGGAGAGGACATATGAATAGTTTCAAGGCCATCCAGGAAAGCACTGATAAAGCAGATGGAAGGGATATAAAGAGGGGTCACAGAAGAGATGCTGGATATCCATGGATCTTAAAGGCTACTAGACATGGCCCAGGAGGTCAAGGTTGGCAGGGATTCCTGCAGAAGGGACTGTGTGAGCAACACCGTGAAGATGTGAGCTTGGGGATCCATCGAACTTTGGATGTGACTGAGAGTGGCAGAGTTGCATTTACTTATGGGGGACCTCATATGCTGTCACAAGGTGTTGGGAGTGTAATCTTTGGGCAAAGAAGCCAGTGAAAAGTTATAAGCATAAACATAAGAGAATGGGACTTGAATCTTTGCGGAAGGTAAAGACGTCCATGCAGTCGATGTCCTCTTGTGTGTGGAGGTCAGAACTGTGACCAAGAGTAAGGCAGGAGAAGAGAAGAACCAGTTCCAACATGGTGGACAAATGAAGTGCCTCCCACTACAAACACGTGACAATGCTGCACAACGTATAATAAAGCTATTTCAAGTTATGAGAAGGAAGTCTCTAGGTGACAGAAACAAAGAGGTGGCTAAAAGCCAGAGGAGTGAGCTCATGAGCTGACATCCAGGGACATTTTAGACCTAAACCTAAACCCTCAAGGATGGCAGCTGGGCTTTTAATGTCTAAGCAAGGATAAGAGACAGGGCCTAATGGGGCCCTGGGCTGGTGAACGTGCACAGCACCAAGGCCCTGGCAAAGCCACCCCCAAGCAAAGGAAGCAAAACTCTCCCTGCCCATTGGGCCACACAAGGAGCTTGGAAGTTTATCCCTGTTAGGGGCCCTGGAAGGAAGAAAAAAATGTCTCAAGTGAAAAATCAAACTGATCTGTGCCCGGTGGAGGTGTGGGGTCCAATTTTCAGTACCTGTCATCATGCAAAGATGGCAAGCTAAGATGGAAACATAAAATGCCCCTGTGACATGAGCCACAGAGAAGGGAAATCCCCAGGGTGCCCAAGAGAAGAAAACACAAGCGGTCTTTAAGGATGCTTAAAGGAGCACAAGGCACAGAATCCCCACAGGGAAAATGTTTGCTGATGATGAGCTCATAATAAAAACTTGCACACCAAATAAGGGACAGAGCTACCCTGAGAAGGAGGCATCAGGTCCAAGCAATGGGAGCTAGGAACCCCAGGAACCTGAGCTAACAAGACAGAGCAAGAGACTATGTTTATGTTATGAAGGAGATTAAATTTCTAAAAAGAAAGACATAGACTTGTCTTTTTCTATGGGAAGGAAATAGGAAAAAACACTACTGATCAGATGCGTGCGTGCGTCTGTTCTTACCTTCATTCATTCACTTCAACCAATCTTTTGAACACCCCCTTGAATGTGCCGCACATTGTAAGTGACCAAATGTGGGAAGCTGGGAACATTGCCTAGCAATAGGAGTCAGAGGTGAACTTGAGGTTCTTGGCCTATGCCAATTAGTGGATGATAGTAGATGGGGAAGATGGTCAGTGACCAGATATATTTGGTGAGATAGGAGGGGATAGGCAATATCCATCAGCTGAGTCTTGGGCATATTGAGACTTCCCAATGGAGAGGTCAGGAAGCAGATGAAAACACAGATCTGGAACTTGGCAGAGAGGTCCAAATCTCTTGAAGAATTAAATCTGGGAGTCATCGTCAGGGGCAGCACGGAAGTAATGATCCTAGAAGATTGCCAGATCACCAGGAGATTGTGCACACTCAAGTGTATAGCTCAAGTCCTCGTTCAATGACTAAATAAAGAATACATCTGCAGAGAGGGCTTAGGAGAAGCCAGAGTACAGAAATCCACAAGGATGTGGTATCACAGAAGCCAGAGAGAAAGAAAGAATGTTTGAAAAGGCAGGAGGATGGTTAACCAAGCCAGTGCTGCTGCGAGACCAGAAAAAAGAGGGTTAAAACATCCAGCAACAGGGCAACGTGGATGTGATGGACAA
Organism: Geosciurus inauris; assembly: GCA_004024805.1. Taxonomy (NCBI): domain Eukaryota; kingdom Metazoa; phylum Chordata; class Mammalia; order Rodentia; family Sciuridae; genus Geosciurus; species Geosciurus inauris. The sequence goes on from PVHX01001838.1 coordinate 118,309, forward strand.
ACCTGGAGAGGTTGTTGGTGGAGCGATGAGGGTGGATTCAGATAGATAAGGGTTGAAGAGCAAATGGGACAGAACAAGTTGGGAAGTGAAGACAGCAGTGTAGACCTCTCTTTCAGGAAGTTTGCTAGGATAAGAAGGAAAGAGCTCAGACAGCAGACAGAAAATGGGATGGACTGGAGCTTTTTAAATGGCCATGCCAAAGTCCACTTGAAAGAAAGAAGTGAGACATATAAGGAAAGACAAAAGATCATTGGTCATGGGCTTCCCAAGATGGGGATGGGGCAAAGTACAGGAGGACAGATTGGCTGTAGACCCTGGAGGACTGTTCTTGTGGGTGGGTGGGGGGATATAATAAGGAGGCAACTGTAGAGCTTAATGAACGTAAGTAAAACTAAAAGTAATAAAATCCTCTTCCTGTTAAATATGGTATGGCTTAGCTTGTTGGAAATTTAAATTAAGTTTCCTTCAGTACACAAAATTCACCAGGTTTTACTGGGTTTTGAAGGGTAAAAAACCATCATGCCTTGGAAACCTGGGGAGGGTGTGCTGGGTTGTGGCTCAGTCCAGAGCAGAGGCTTGGAGATGGAGCAGGGAAGAAGAGTGACGGTAGGCTGTGCTACCTGCCTGCAGATGTCGCCAACCGGGTGTTGTTGTCCCTCTTCACCATCGAGATGCTGATGAAGATGTACGGGCTGGGCCTGCGGCAGTACTTCATGTCCATCTTCAACCGCTTTGACTGCTTCGTGGTGTGCAGTGGCATCCTGGAGATCCTACTGGTGGAGTCGGGTGCCATGACACCCCTGGGTATCTCTGTGCTCCGCTGCATCCGCCTCCTGAGGATCTTCAAGATCACAAAGTGAGCACGGTGGGCTGGAGCTCCAGGCTACCATACGTCTACACCCATCTCATTTCCAAGTTCACAGTGGTTCTTTGCCGGGGACTTCCCTCTCTCCTGGACTCACCTTCTGTGGAAGAGAAGTCATTCTCCCCACTTTGAGCTCCTTTCTCTGTTTTTTTCTCACCGTGATCTTTGGCAGGGAAGGGGAGAGGGGACCCTAGAAAAGAAAATAAGAGGGTGAAAAAAGGAAGGGAAGATGAGATGGAAAAGGAAAGGAAGAAAAGGAGGGAAAGGAGGGGAAAAAATAAAAGGAGGAGATGAGAGAATAAGAGCAGAGATCAGAAGGCAGGGAGAGGAAGGAACATGGGTTCATTTCCAGTAGCTTATCGACCAGAGATGTGTCCCAAGACATCCACAGTTTCAGTGGACACTTGGAACTGTGGATAGTGCAGAGCCCCACACTTACTATGCTTTTTCCTATACATGCCTGTGATAAAGTTCAATTTATAAATTAGACACAATAAGAGAATAACAACTACAACTAATAAAATGGGACAATTATAATAATATACTATAACAACATGTATGTAACTGCAGCCTTTCTCTACCTTTCTGAAAATGTCTTACCGTACTGTGTTTATAGGATTCAGTAGTATCTGCACTTGACCACAGGCAACCAAAACTTCAGATAAAGGGGGGCTGCTGAGCTTTAATGTGGGAGCTGGGTTTTGTGCTAAGCACAGGCCACATAGAGATGCCCAAGACAGGATGGGTCCCTACTCTTGCCAGGTTTCCAGCCTAGTAGTGGGACCAGAAGTCAATCCACAACTCTCCCAAGGAGTATGGGATACAAACTGAGATAAGGGCTCTCCGGGAAGAGACAGTGCACATGCGCTGTGCATTCAGGGCTCCCAGCCCCCAGGCAGCCTTCCTCTGTGTATCCCATCAGTCGAAGCCCCTTTGGGAGCACTGGTGAGAGGACTCTGCCTCCTCCCCACCTGGTGCACCTCTTCCTCAGGTACTGGACATCGCTGAGCAACCTGGTGGCATCCCTGCTCAACTCCATCCGCTCCATCGCCTCCCTGCTGCTGCTCCTCTTCCTCTTCATCATCATCTTTGCTCTGCTGGGCATGCAGCTCTTTGGGGGAAGGTTCGACTTCGAGGACACGGAGGTGCGACGCAGCAACTTTGACAACTTCCCCCAGGCCCTCATCAGCGTCTTCCAGGTAGGCCATGCATCTGCATGTCTCTCTTCCTGTGCAGTCACTGAACCCTGCTTCCTGCCCATAAAGATCAGGCACCACCTTCTCTGGGAAGCCTTTTTGGATCTGTTGGTGTAGTTTAATGACCTTCTCTGGTCTCCCCCATCACCCGTACTTCTTGCTATTGCCATGCCTGCTGGCCTCTCTCCTCACTGGGGCTGGTCCCTGGGTCCTTGCAGAGAGGTAGGTAGGATAACAGACGATGAGTGACTGGAGTTAGGGTATGCTGGGAGTCCAGAGGTGTGCAACTCGTGTCTCTGAGGGCAAAGCCAGACAAGGAAGGCACTCCCTGCCCACCCTGGGAAAACCTGAGGGATGCATGAACAACTGCTCACTCAGGAGGCATGGCTTTGTCACCTGTTTCCCTGAAGCCACCAAAGGAAACATGTCTGTGACTCAGAGAGAAAAGTCCTCAGAGCCACTGCCTTCTGGGGAGCTAGCTTAGTGTAAAGCACAGAAAAACTCCTTTCAATTATAGCTGCTACCTCACAGGTAACACTACCTGTTATACCAGCAAGAAGGGTGGTATGTGACAAGCAGTTGGTCCTTCGGATGGCTCCACTTTCTCTTTCTTCCATTCATCCCACTGGCTGGTCAGACATCATGCCTTTCAAGGGACCTGACATTTCATGCTGTTTCTGGGATGACAGGGGGCCTGGCTGGTGCAGTCCAGTTTAGCCTGGAGACTGGGAAGAGAACTGGGAAGGTGACCCCTTAATCAAACTCCCGGGCCCTGCAGAGCCTGGATGAGATGCTATTATTGGAAGAGGAGCAAATGGGGAGGGCAGGGACCAGTCACCTGTGCCCTGGGATAAAGAGGACAGATCTGGGAGAGTGACAGAGCCCAAAGAGGCCTTTTGTACAATGCAGTCCTGACGGAAGACTCTCAGGTGTCTGTGTTCCCATCCCCTCATCTCCTCGCTCCTCCCTCTCCCCCAGGTCCTGACAGGGGAGGACTGGAACTCTGTGATGTACAATGGGATCATGGCCTATGGCGGGCCATCCTACCCCGGCATGCTGGTGTGCATTTATTTCATCATCCTTTTCGTCTGCGGCAACTGTATCCCCTCGGGAGCAGAGTGCAGAGAACTTAGGGAGGGGTCAAAAGTGCCCACTTGCTAGGCAGCCAGGCCCTCTGGCTGAAGAGGAGGTCCCAGCTCATGGGGTAGGGGGATAGGGCAGAGCAAGGGCAGGTGTGGCTATGAGATGATTCCTCCCACTAGAAAGGTTTGAGAACCATGGCAGGAATGAGTGGTCATGGGGGAGGAATTGATCCCAGCCAGCCTGGAGCAGGTGGGAGGGAGCATGGAGTTTAGCTGAGGACAGTGCAGATGGTGGTCCCCATGCAGCCTGGTGTAGGAGCTGGGGTCAGTTATGGCAGGAAATGGATAGGATTCAAAGGCCACGGTGGATTCAGAACCTCTCATGGATACCCTCTGCAGCTAGGCTTCTCTGAGGACTCCGGCCTGTGTCCCCGAGCTCACACCCTCTCTAGCAAGAGACACTCCACTACCCCAGGGGGCATGAGGTCCTGCCAGCACAGGCAGAGTCTTCCTTTCACCCCAATCCAAGGCTCCTTAGCTCGGCTCCCTCAGACATCCTGCTCAACGTCTTCCTGGCCATTGCGGTGGACAACCTGGCTGAGGCAGAGAGCCTGACCTCTGCCCAGAAGGCCAAGGCCGAGGAGAGAAAACGCAGAAAGATGTCCAAGTGAGTGTTGTGTCCTCAGCAGGAGGAAGCTATACCATGTGGGCCCCTGCTTGTGGCCTCCAACTGGGGGAGGGGAGAGGGGCTTCCCTAGAGCCAGATGATCAGAGGCCACGTGGCCCCTCTCACAGGCCGCTTCTACAACCAGGACAGCTAGGGTTGCTGCAGTCCTGTGAGCTATTTTGGGGGGCAGGACTAGAGGCAGGATGGCTTTCTAGACAGGCCCCAGGAGATGTGATGGCATGGTGCATTGGGCCAGGCGACCCTGGTGAGGGGTCCTGGGATTTCTCCTCCATCCCAGAACCCCTCACTACTACTGAATCACTGTACCTCTTGGAGGGAGTCATCTTTCATTGACCCTCAGGCACTCTCCATCTGTGAAGTGGGTGTTGGCTTCTCTGGGCCTCCTCAGGTCTCTCCATTTGGGATGTCATGTCACTCTCTGTAGCCTGGGTCTGTCCTCTGGGGGTGGAAGAGGACTGGTCTAGAGAGCATTTCTCAAACTCAAGCTTCAAATGTATTATCTGGGGATTTTGTTAAAATGCAGATTTTGTTTTAGCTGGTCTGAACCAGGCGGGGTGGGTCAAGGTTCTGCATTTCCGAAAAGTTCCAAGGTGGTGCTAATTCTGCCTGTTACCGGAGGTCCACACTGGAGTAACAGTGTGAACCTGGACAGTGTCTGGTCCTGGACAGAGCCCTGCTTCTCCCAACGCCCATACTTGCAGGAAAGGAGTGCCCATTTCTACGGAGGCAACATAGGAAGAGAAGGGGAAAGAAAGACCAGCAGTAGAGCCCAGACATTTCCAAAGACTTGGAACCACCTTGCACAAACCACTTCCATGAATTCTGTATGAACAAAGTACAAACCCACTTTCCACCCATTCACTATCAGCTAATGTTGAATATGGCTGACCAGTGAGCCTCAAGCCTGAGCTGTGCATCATGCCCTCTCATCAGAGAAAGGGCTTGCCCAGGTCCACCACCACCTTGTTTGGTGGCCAGTCCTGCACCTTCCTGCACAGAGACCCCTGAGCCCTTGGTATGAGATCCTCCTGAGGGAATTGTCAGGCTGAGAAGACCCCTGAGAACTGTCTGGTTGGGACTCCACCTCAGGTTTCCTTGGTTTTCCAACCCAGGGGTCTCCCAGTCAAGTCAGAGGAGGAGAAATACACAATGGCTAAGAAGTTGGAGCAGAAACCCAAGGGTGAGGGCATTCCTACTACCGCCAAGGTGAGACCTCATGTGGGGTGCTTTACAGGCCACATGGAGGGGTTCTGAAAGCCCTCTGCTTCCCTCTGCACCTCAGGGTACTGGTGCAGCACAGGGGAGGTGCGAGAGTGGTAGTCTGCCAGGTGAGGGCTCCCCTGAATTCTGTTGGGGGGAGGGCTGGTGGATGCAACTGCTCCAGAGAATCCTGTACTGAGAGGCACAGGCATCCCAGTCAGGGAACCAGGCTTCCTCACAGTCCCAGCTTCCTGTCCCAGAGCAAGAGGCATCCCACCTCCCTATGACACCCACGTCTATCAAGAGCCTGGATGGACTCCCCACCATTGCTAGTCCGGCCCTGCCTGTTCCAGCCTGGCACTGCAGCTGTGCTTTGCCATCTTCTTCATTATGTTCCTTCCTGCAGCTGAAAATCGATGAGTTTGAATCTAATGTCAATGAGGTGAAGGACCCCTACCCCTCGGCAGACTTCCCAGGTGAGGATCCCTGAGCCTGGGCTGGAGCAGGGTGTTGGGAGTAAGGGGGCATATTCTGGTGCCACCTTCTCCCCATGGGCAATCTCTTGTGTGTCCCCTACCTGAACCCCTCCTTGTGGAAGTCAGGACCAGGGAGATGTCACTTCTTCACCTAGCCTTGCAAATAAGCCATCTATCTGCCAGCTTGCCTCTCCCTACAACACACACAGCAGAAAAATTCACAAGTTTTATTTGTATTTACCTCTGCAAGTTTTTATTGAGTGTTGCATACATGCTTCTGTGCTGAGGACCTGGTTTTGAAGGAGCACAGATACCAGTAGGTGCATATGACCTTCAGAATAGACCCTCAGTGAAGGCACACTCATCCATGTGGGGATGGAACAGATCACTCACCATCCAGGACTTGGAATAGGAGCATGACTAGTGCTGTGTAGAAATCCAAAAGGAGAGATGGAGGTGGGATGGGAGAGACACAGCTATGGACAAACTGTGAGCATCTCATAAATGCACATAAGCAGAAATCCTATCCACCTGGACTAAGAAGACACATGGAAGCAGCAAAGCCAGGCTGGATTAATCCTAAAAGGCCACCTAGAAGAACCCCGGTACCCAAGAGCTCCCAGGCTTTGCTCAGCTCACTCATGGGTTCTTTAGAGCACTGGGTCATGGCATAAGTTTTTGTCTCTGTGGAATCAGCCAATGACCATAAGCTCCATGGGGACGTTTTGTGTTCTGATGACACAGTGTTTGGCACTGTGCTCAGTAAAATGAAGGAATGAATACATGAAAGGGTTTTGAGAAGTGAAACGTGAGTTGAATGGAGATGGTATAGTAAGCCTGATAAAATGTTCTTCCAATTTCTACCAGAAAGAAAGACTGGTGTTTTAGAATAATTCACCTGCAGATGTTTCACCTAACAAGTGTCATCTATTAGATGAGAGTGGCTGGCTACAGTTCAGGGGAAGACAGGAGAAAGGGCTGAAAAGAAGGAGGGCAGGGAGCGTGGGCCGGGCGGTTGGAGGAGAAGTCTTAGCACCAGGATTGAATGTGTTTATAAACACATTATTTTCTAAAAATAATTTGACCTGGGCACCTGCAATCTTAGCAGGTCTGAAAGCTAGGCAGGAAGATGGCATGTTCAAAGCCAGCCTCAGCAACTTAATGAGGCCCTAAGCAACTTAGCAAGACCCTTTCTCAAAATAAAAAGAAAAAGAAAAGGGTTGGGGATGTAGCTCAGTGAGTAAACGCCCCTGGATTCAATCTCTTGTACCAAAATAAATAAATAAATAAATATAAAAATAATTTGAGCCAGGTATGGTAGCACACACTTTTAATGCCAGAGGTTTGGGAAGCTGAGGCAGGAGGATTACAAATTCAAGGCCAGCCTCAGCAACTTAGCAAGGCCCTAAGCAACTTAGTGAAACCCTGTCTTAAAATCAAAAATAAAAAGGGCCGGGAATGTGGCTCGGTCAATAAGCACCCCTGGATTCAATCTCTTATACCAAAAAAATTAATTAAGTAAGTAAAAATAATTTGAAATGGCCTACAACAAAAGATATGTACACTAAAGTGAATAAGTTGGGCATAGAAAATTATTAGAAGGAATTCTAAGAATTAAGTCTCTACAATTAAGGGGAAAGTATGCCAAAGGAGTCCTCACCAGCCCAGGCAGGACAGGAAGTGTCATGTTAGGACACTCATCAGAGGAGAAGCAAGATTCTAGTTTCTTAGAAGTGCAGGGGAGAGGGAGTGGGATTTGGATGGGTGAGGACCCTCACAGGCGTCCTCAATGGGAAGAGCACAATCCACCAGCTCTCGGCTGCCTGAGGGTCTCTGCCAGGGCCAGCCAGAGACAGGAGGAGGCTCAGGTGAAGGAACCACCTCTTCCAGCACACCCCCACTTTAGCATTCCCCCAGCGCCACTGTGGGACCTCCTGCCCTGGGGCTGAGCTCTTCAGACCCCTGTTCCCTCTAAAGGCCCTGAGACCTTGGATGTGAGGGCAATATCTGTACCCTCCTCCTCTACCTCCCACCTCCACCCCAGTAGGTACTAGTCCTAGGGACTAGCTGAAGCTCAAGAAGTGTTTGATTGCTTTTTTTATATACAGGAAGTTCCTCTCTCAAATTATTATTTTTAGAATCCTAGCCCAGGAGAGGACCTCACACTCCATTTATTTTAACAATCTTCCTGTCCCTTGTCAATTTCACAAATTGGTTTTTTTTTGTTGTTGTTATTATTTTGTTTTGTTTTTGGTACCAAGGATTGAACCCACTGAGCCACATCTCCAGCACCCCTCCTCCTTTTTTTTTTTTTTGTACTGAGGACTAAATTTAGGGGCACTCAATCACTGAGCCACATCTTCAGCCCTATTTAGTATTTTATTTAGAGACAGGGTCTCACTGAGTTGCTTAGGGCCTCGCTGAGTTGCTGAAGCTGGCTTTGAACTCATGATCCTCCTGCCTCAGCCTCCTGAGTCACTGGGATTACAGGCATGTGCCACCTCGCCGGCTTCCTAGCCCTTTTTATTTTGAGACAAGGTCTCACTGAGTTGCTTAGAGCCTCTCTAAGTGGCTGAGGTTGGCATTGAACTTGTAATCCTCCTGTCTCAGCTTCCCAAGTCACTGGGATTACAGGCCAATTCCACAAATTGGAAAGCCAGTGGGGGATGTAGCTCAGTAGCAGAACACTTGCCTAGCATGTGCCAAGCCCTAGGTTCAATTCCCAGCACCACACACACACACACACACAAAATAATAATAATAATAATAATAATGAAAAGCTGAAGCTCAGGAAGGGCACACATTTGTTTAGCACCGCACAACAATAGCAGAACCAGGATAGAACTCATGTCTCCTGAAGCAGCCCCTTTCCCACTCCCAAGCTAGTGTGTGTTTGTGGTATCGAGGATCCAGCCCTGAGACAGGTACAGCAACAAGACTCCTTGGCCTTGTTCCTGGACCTTCTTCCAGAAGATTCTGGGTCTGCCCACAGACCTCTGACAGCTCAAGTCTGCTCCCTGCAGGGCACAGGAGATGCCTCGGCTAGACCCTGCTAATGCCCTCTAGTCCCATGTTGGCTTGCTGCCCCCTTTGCTTGCTGGCTGCAGGGGCTCCTAAGAGGGCTCTGAGCACAGAAGCCAAAGGTGAAGCAAAATTTGGAAAGACACCCCTAATATCTCCCCCTCTCCCCACAGGAGATGACGAGGAAGATGAGCCTGAAATCCCAGTGAGCCCCCGACCACGCCCCCTGGCTGAGCTGCAGCTAAAAGAGAAGGCTGTGCCTATCCCAGAAGCCAGCTCCTTCTTCATCTTCAGCCCCACCAATAAGTGGGTGGTCCCTTGGCTGCTGTGTGGGGTGATCAATGAGGCTCTGAGAGAGAGAGCTGCTTCCCTGCTCTTAAAGGACCTCTTATTTCTCCATGCCTACAACTACACTAAGAGAAATGCATTCCTTTAGTTCAACATCTGTGCCCAGTTTAGAATGCTGGGGTAGAGCTCAGTGAGAGGGCTTGCCTAGCACTTGCGAGACCCTAGGTTTGACTCCCAGCACTGGGGGTGGGGTGACTTAAATGCTAGTATTTCTGGGAGAAGTAATGTTTTCAGATTGTATCAGTTACACCTAGAAGAACCGTGTTTATTTGATCCTTGCTAAGAGCAGATTTAGACATGGCCAGTGTATGAGCTGAGGAAAGCTATAGTTTGTACTGGCTTCATAATTTTGCAGCTTTAAAATACACAGACTCTAGATCTCACAGAGTATCACTTGCCTGCCTTGGGGATGGAGATCATCCTGTCCCATCCTTTTTGCAGGGAAACCTCAGGGTGGTGGTGCATTGGGAGAGGGGGCAGGTGGTGGAGGGACTGCATTGGGAGAGGGGACAGAGACTGAAGGAACTAACTGGGAGGCAGAAGCCCTCCTGTCCAGCCAGAGGACCATGCAAATGCAAAGCTATCCTTCTCTACTGCCCTGGGGAAAGGGAGTGGAGGCAGTGTCGCTCCTCAGGACAGTGGCTGATGGGGCCTGAGCTTCCAACAGCTCACAGCTCCCCTGTCCCTCCACCCTGCCTTGCCAGAATCCGCGTCCTGTGCCACCGCATTGTCAACGCCACTTGGTTCACCAACTTCATCCTGCTCTTCATCCTGCTCAGCAGCGCTGCCCTGGCTGCTGAGGATCCCATCCGGGCCGAGTCTGTGAGGAACCAGGTAATGGTGGCCGCTACTCCAGGCTTTGGCCATCCCCACATCTCTGGTGCCCAGAGTGTAACTATACATTCCATGTGGCAACATTTCTTAGTTTAAGTTCCTAAAGATCCAGACTGCCTGCTCTGGCCCTCCTGAACAGTGCTGTCACAGCAGGGGCAAGATGGGCTCTGGCTGCCGAGTGCTTTGGGTGATGATGATAGTGGTGATGGTGGTGGTGGTCATGGTGGTGATGATTGTGGTGGTGATGATTATGGTGGTGGTGATGGTGATGATGGTAGTGATTATGGTGAAGATATTGGTAATGATGGTAGTGGTGGTGATGATAGTGATGGTGGTGATGATTATGGTGGTGATGATGGTGGTGGTGGTGGTGGTGATGGTGGTGATGATTATGGTGGTGGTGGTGGTGGTGGTGATGGTGATGATGTTGGTAATGATGGTAGTGGTGATGGTGGTGATGATGGTGGTGGTGGTATCATTATTCCATCCCTCCGCTCATTGCTGCTCCCTCCCTCACCCCATTCCCAGATTCTTGGGTATTTTGACATCGCTTTCACCTCCGTCTTCACTGTGGAGATTGTCCTGAAGGTGAGTGGAGGCTGCCGGTCAGCCAGCCCTGGGCACAGGGCTTCTCTGGGCCAGGGAATGAAACCTTCTTGATGTGAACCCAACTTAGTTACACTGACTTCACTCAGAGGCTAGACTAAGGGGCAGGAAGAAAGCAGGAAGAAGGTAGGTCACCACAAGAAAGCCTCACAGGACGAGGAGATGGGATAGGACTCCAGCTCATGAGTCAGGGTGAGTGGGCAAGCAGGGGGGCTGGGTGGAAGGCCAGAGACAGGAAGTACAACCAACCTGTGGCCTGCCACCCCCCAGCAGAGTACAGCCCACGTCTGTGAGGGCTGCTGCATTTTTCTTCCACATCGAGGCACACTGAGCTTAACAGTAGATCTGGGAAGCTGGGGTTTGTTCCTAGATCTTTGTTACTGCTGACTTCCCAGGATTCCCCGGTGAAGTGACCACTGTCCTAGCCTGGGGTTCTAGCAGCCATGCACTCTGCTTATCCGCAGCACTTCCCTGCTTGCCCATTCTTGAGGTGAGCACACTGAGTTCCAGCCATCACAGTGGCAGTGGACTTTGGGGTTCGGGCAGAGGGAGGGCCCATCTGTGACTGAAACCCAGTAGCCCCAGCCTTTACCCTCACCAAGGAGAGATGAGGCGGTGGTGCACAATGAGCTGGCCCAGAGCAGACTGTGGGGTGGCCTTTATTTCAGGGCCTCAACCTTTGAATGAGTAGACCAGAGACGGTGGCTTCCCAAGGTCAAAGAGGACTTTGTGCAGGTGGAGGCATGAGAGCTGAGCCTTGAAGTCGGACAGGACTTCATTAGGGAGAGAAAACCAGGGCAATCCAAGAGGACAGACAGCAATAAATGCATTATAAGATTTGGTGACATTCTCAGAGAGGGCAGAGTGGCCTCTTTGCGCTGGGATGTTCTGTTAAACACAGGGAGAAGCCTGGGTACTGGGATTGAGAAGACAAGATAAGACAAACTCAGTGTGTATAATAGGTGTGTGCAGAGGGCTGTGAGATTATTTGAGAATATAAGAAGTTGAAAGGGGAGCAAGAGGCAGGGGACTGGAAAGCGGGTGCAGAGAGAAGAGAGAGGGTCCAGGGGATGGTGAAGGTCTGGGGTCCTTGAAGGGCAGTTGAACCCAGCATAGCAATCCTTGGGCAGAGAATTCCCAGGAAGCTTTTCACGGGGAGAAGAATTTGGATTCTGCCCCTCGAGAGGGAGGAAGGCCACAGGGAAGGAGCTTGGGCACCCTACGTTATGCGAAGGCAGGGACTTGTGCTCAGAGAGGCAAGCCCAGCACAGCTGCCCCTGAGAAGTCGCATGCTTCTGCCATGAGCAGAGAATGGAAGAGGATGCGCTTAGGCCTCAGGGGGGAGTTGAGAAGCAGAGACTTCCAGGAAGGCTGGCTGCCTCTGTACTCACTCTTCCTGAACAAATGGAGGCAAGAGGCCCTTCTTTGGGAAGCAGGGAGGGGAGGTGTCTGACTTGTTCCCCAAGCTCCTCACCACCTGGGACGCTGCCTCTCTCCCCTCAGATGACCACCTACGGAGCCTTCCTGCACAAGGGCTCCTTCTGCCGCAACTACTTCAACATCCTGGACCTGCTGGTGGTGGCTGTGTCCCTCATCTCCATGGGACTAGAGTAAGCAGTGGCAAGGGCCAGCCTTGGGCATGGGCCTCCCGCTGCTGTGTACCAGGTCCTTGGGGCAGTAGTACCACCCCCATGCTGCAGGAGGAGGGTCTCTCAGAGACACAGATGGGGAATTCCCTGGTTGTCAGCTGAACTGAAGTGGCAATGCTAAATGAGCAAAGCCCTTTCCTGGAAACTGGGAGGGGAGGCAGAGAAATCAGCCCCCCACTCTCCCCATGGGGAACACAGCCCCTGCTAGCCTGATGGGAGAGACAGAACCTCTAGCCACACAGAGAGGAAGCCTGTCTCCTGCTCCATGGTCCACCAATGGCAGCTGTGTGGAGAGCTAAAAGCAGGAGGTGGATGGAGGCCCCATGTGAGGCTCACTGGCTAGAATAGGCTGCCCTCAGCCAACCCCTGTGCCTCCCCCAGGTCCAGCGCCATCTCTGTGGTGAAGATTCTGAGGGTGCTAAGGGTGCTCCGACCCCTCCGAGCTATCAACAGAGCCAAGGGGTTGAAGGTGAGAGAGGGACTCAGCTGACAGGTCTGGAGTCCAGATACCCTGTCCAGCCTGGCTGGGGCAAAGTTCCATTTCTTTGACCAAATGGGGGTTAAGGACGAAGCTGGGGCTGCCATACTTCCCTGGGACCTCTCTCTCAGCAAGTCTAGTGCTTCTGGGGTTCCCTCAGTAGTGGGTGTAGGCCTGTCCCCACACTGGCCCCTCTCTCCCCAGCACGTGGTGCAGTGTGTGTTCGTGGCCATTCGCACCATTGGGAACATCGTACTGGTCACCACGCTCCTGCAGTTCATGTTCGCCTGCATCGGGGTCCAGCTCTTCAAGGTGAGGCCCCCTGAGCCTTGGCAGCCTTGCCCCTCCCCACCTGGGGCCTCTCTCAGGCCATGGAAAGTGCCAGTGGTTTTCCTTCCCAAGCAAAGGGAGCCCCAAATTGTGAGAGCAAATGTCCCTGAATGCACAGTTTGGGGGTTTGGGGCTTGATCCAGTTTCCTAAGTGATGCCCATCGCTGGTCTGTAGCTCTGCCGGCCACCGTTGCCTTGTGTCTTCTCTTCTCCCTGCAGTCACTCCTTCCCCTTACCACCTCAGCCACTTTCTCCCACCCTGCCAGGCCTGTCTACAACACACCACCCAGCCCCACCCCCTCCAGCTCCTTTGGTGCAGCAGGGTTCTGCAGCCCATGAACCCAGCCTGGGAGTCGGCATCAACCAAACCTCCCAGGAGCTTCTAGCACTCCTAGGCAAACACAGCTACTCAGTTCCTCACTAGGATCAGCCCCACGAGGATGTCCCCTCCCACAAAGCTCTGGCTCTTAGGTCGCCTGCAATACTCAGAAATTGACATCTGAGTGTTCCACTGACACCCTTGATACTCCCTGTCATGACCCAACCCACTCCTGCCCCCAAAGCACATTAAGATCTAGCCACCAACTCCTCTATTCCAACCGAATCTTTTCTGGGTATCCAAATGTGACATAGACAAAAGGAGAAAGTGTTCTCACTGAGGTCAGTTAGAGGGAGCACAGAGTCCGCCTACTCAGGCCTTAGGGGCCCCTGTTCCACTCTGAGGACACGGTGAATCATCAGAGCCCAGCTAGGGTCCATCTCTACAGCTCCTGCTTCCACAGCAGCCCTTGGGGCTAGCCTATGGCAGGAGAGGGGAGGCAGAAGGTGGGGAAGACCTTTTCCCTGCAGCTCAATGGGTAGAACACAGGGGGCTCCTGCAGCCATGGGAGGTGAGGGGCCCTGTCTCCTAGCTCCCAGAGGAAGGAGCAGGACCAGGGCTGCATTCATATTTCCATTGCTTCTGGCCCAGACTGGGGCACTGAGCAAATGCTCACCTAGGGAGCTGGGTTCTCACCTTTGACAGCATGTAGGCTGGATAGCAAAGCCAGGCAAAGCCACAGAGACAGGATGGTGAAGGAGAAAGACGCTTCGGGGGCCCTGCCTCAAGGGCAAGGCCACCCCTCTGAGAGGAAGGGGGAGGCTCCTGCTTCCAGATGGCCTGCCTTCCCTCTCCCTCTCACCGGGTGATTCCATAGCCCACTTTCCTATCCTGTTTCCATGACAACATGTCTCCATCCCTCCCTCCTCCTGGATGCAGGGGAAATTCTTCAGCTGCAATGACTTATCCAAGATGACAGAAGAGGAGTGCAGGTACACGTGCCCTGCTGGCTGAGGGGCACCGTGGGAGGGGCATGAGGCAGGCACCTTGTGTGGGGCATTGCTGGCCCTTCAGGCTGGGAACTGGAAACCTGAGCTATTAGGCCCAGGAGGGAACTTCATAGAAGCCCCCTTCCTTGGGCAGCTGTAGAGAGAGAGTGCCCAATGGTGTCCTCTCTGGTCACAGTTCCAGACCTTCATTTCTCCTGCACACTCACTGTTCAGGGCTCAGAGGATTCGGGTGGGGCAGAGGCAGCCCAGCCATGCTCAGTGGACTGACTGGGCCTCCCTGCATCAGGGGCTACTACTACGTGTACAAGGACGGGGACCCCACGCAGATAGAGTTGCGCCTCCGCCAGTGGATACACAATGACTTCCACTTTGACAACGTGCTCTCAGCCATGATGTCGCTCTTCACGGTTTCCACCTTCGAGGGATGGCCCCAGTGAGTGAAGCCTGAGGCCCAGGTCCAACACGCACTGTTAGGGTGGTGCCACCAATTGTCCCTCTCCTGCAGCCCCCCCTGCACCCTCTCAGGCCAGTGACAATGCTCAGGAAATCCCAGCAGCTCCTTATACCCATGTGTTGACTGGTCACTCCAAAGGGATCCTGACTGGAGGATTCCAACAAAATGTGCCCAGCCCCCATAGGGTTATGCCCACCTGTCCACAGGGGAGCCCTATTGATTAGCCAAAGATGATTGATTAGCATTTCATGGAAGGGTGGGACCATTCCAGAATGGTGCCAGCCTCCTCTGGCCCAGTCCTTCCTTATCTCCCATCACTTAAAAAGTTCCCTGGGTTCCCCGTGGCCAGTGGGATAAGCCACCCTTCCTGGCAGGCTGGCTGCCTCCTTACCCCAGCCCCTCATCCTCTTCTCTCTGCCCACCCCAAGGCTACTATACAAGGCCATAGATTCAAATAAGGAGGACACAGGCCCCATCTACAACCACCGAGTGGAGATGGCCATCTTCTTCATCATCTACATCATCCTCATCGCCTTCTTCATGATGAACATCTTCGTGGGCTTTGTCATTGTCACCTTCCAAGAGCAGGGGGAGACTGAATACAAGAACTGTGAGCTGGACAAGAACCAGGTGCCTGGGTTGCCTGCCAGAGAGGGAGAACAGAGCCCCAACAGGCCCTGAGCTCTGGGTCCTGGCCAGTAAAGAGAGTCATAAAGGGGACCCCAGAACTTCCATTTTAAGACCCAGTTCCAACCTCCACACACTCCATACCACGTCCAGCCATACAAGTTGATCCAGTGGGAGATCTCATGGAACCCCCATGATGCTCAGAGAGAGGAAGCCCTTCAGAGCCCCTGGGCTGGGCTAGAGTCATGGTTGCAATTGACTATGGGAACTCAAGGATCCCAATGGAATTCTTCCTCTAAATAGTCCATACAGTCCCAAGCCATGGTTCGCCTTGCCTTGCACAGAATGTAGGGTTCCCTCAAGCCCAGGGATGTGGTGTGGAGAGGGCGGGAGGGAGGAGCCTCGCGGTGCTAACCCACTCTGTTGTATGGTGTCCCAGCGCCAATGTGTGCAGTATGCCCTGAAGGCCCGCCCACTGAGGTGCTACATCCCCAAAAACCCATACCAGTACCAGGTGTGGTACGTTGTCACCTCCTCCTACTTTGAGTACCTGATGTTTGCCCTCATCATGCTCAACACAATCTGCCTGGGCATGCAGGTAAGAGTCCTCCCAGGACACAAGGGGCCTGGGCCCTGGGTGGGCCTGGGGGAGTAGGACAGGATTTCCTGCTTCCTCCCAATAGACATTATCATGCCAGGCACTGCACGATGAGGGACTGGGCAGGACACAGAAGTGAACTGGTCCCAGGATTTGTCACCAGGCACTATGGCTTATTAAGGAATTAATTCAAGCATACAAATAGTGTGGGGATTCTACAAATGGGAGGTAGTTACGGAAAGAGGAGGAAGTGAAGGAAGTAGAAGGTGCTTTCTCTGTTTTTCTTTTGCTGTTGCAAAGCTAGGTGGCTGAGTTGGTTGGAATCTTGGCTCTGGTCCCAAGAAAACTGGGTTTAGTATTCATAGGACAGGTGTCTCTCTTAGGAGTTGAGCATCCCTTACAGACAATATCTTAATCAGCAGCATCATTATCAAAACTTAATTAAGCTTGTGATCCTTTAATCTTATATAAATAGAATTGCACAGCCAGGCTTCCTACCCCTAGGAGCCCAAGACACACCTGATGATAAGACCACACATGCCTGGTCCTGAGTATGGAAAAAGAGTCACTGAGCCAGCAGGCCCTGACCACAAGGAGGCTCATGAGCAGTGACTTGTGTTTGGGGCTGAGTCAGGCAGCAAAATTGGGCAGAAACCCCCAAGGCTGGAGGGGTGGGGGCAGCCATCGGATCCTTCTGACCAATGTGGGAAGGCTTTTGTGGAAGAGGTGGGATTTCATCAACTTTCTAAGAAAGGGGGAAGTGATTCCCAGGAAAATCTATAAGGCCACGGGTGTAAGGTGGACCATAGCAGTGGGGCAAGGGGTGGAGTTCTTGATTTAAATACTCTGTCCCCAAGGGGACAGCATGCAGGTGCAGGAAGTTTGGTGAGCTCTGTCTCCCACCAGTCAGTGATGATGCCAACTACTGGACCCAGGGGTCTTGTCTCCTAGTCCTAGGCCCAAATGCCTACATGAAGCCTGTCACAGAGCCCTGCCTGGACGACCTCCTGTTGTGGTCACCCAGGATAGATATATGAATGAGCTCTGGCCTTGCAACCCTGGAACACACTCAGCTGGACTTGAACATGGAGAACCTCCCCTTCCCGCATTCCTTCCATTACCTCTTTTGTAGGAGGGGAAAGGGAATGTTCTTCAAATTTGGTGGAATTCAGGGAAGCACTAAAGCAGGCTCCTAGTTTTCTGAGCTAAAACGAGGTGGAAAGGGGACCCAAGAAGTGATAGGGGCCTCCCAGGAAGAAAGGGGGCTCTAGAAGTGAGATCTTCAGGCTGGGCAAGCCCAGCCCTGTGGCCCATCTCTCCCATGTCCCCTCTGCAGCACTACAACCAGTCAGAGGAAATGAACCACATCTCAGACATCCTCAATGTGGCCTTCACCATCATCTTCACCTTGGAGATGATCCTCAAGCTCATGGCATTCAAGGCCAGGGTGAGTGCCTGGCCCTGTAGCCAGGCTGAGGTGGGCTTCTCATGGAGGACCCTCCCCACCTCCTCACTCAGCTGAAGCCCCTTGATCCAGCACTTCTGCTCCCCATCTGCCCACCTCCACTGTCAGATACAGGCCACAGGAAGCTTCAGGCCACCAGAAGTGACTGATGATAGAACAGATGCCTGGCGCCTGTCTCTGCTCATCTTTCAGCCTGTCTTACATTCCTCACCTTTGCTTCAGCTTCTGAAGCCCAGGCTCAGGGCCGGGGAGCATCTTGCCCTATTTCTTTGCTTCTGGAGTCCACTCCCACAGCTCCCAGCCTGGCCCAGTCCAGCCACCCCACTGATGGTTCTGGTTTCCAAACCTGCCAGGATTTTAAGAAGGGCTCAGGGATATAGAAGAGTTCCCCATCTGGACCAGGACCCCAAGTCCCTAATCCCCAGCCACTATCTCAACCACTTCACACTCTAAGGGAAGAGACTAAAGTTTAATCAAGAAAAGAAGGGTGTCAGAGTGGTTTGGCCCATGGAGCATCAGGGGGAAGCAGCACCGTGAGCATAGCACCTTGGTCTGTCCCAGCAGATCTCACTGGGCCACTGCTCTGTGTGGGCCACCAGAGTCGCCTCCTCTCAAAGCTCACTCTTGCTCTCCCCTCTTTTGTTCCCAGGGCTATTTTGGAGACCCCTGGAATGTGTTTGACTTCCTGATCGTCATTGGCAGCATCATCGATGTCATTCTTAGCGAAATCGACGTGAGTATCAGCCCAGCACAGCCATCACTAGGGTGGGGCCGAAAGCACTTGTTCAGTCCACAGATAATTGTGGGGTGCCCATTGTGTGAGCAGCGCAGCACCCCGGGGTCACAGGGATGGAAATGACAACTATGGTTTCTGTCTTTAAGGAGCTATAATCATGCAGAGCAGAGAGATAGCTAGATAAGGGACACTGTGAATGTGCCCGGCTGCTGCAGGCAAGAGCTACAGTGGAAAGCAGAGGCCATCTCTGGGTGGGTGGTCGGGAAAGGCACTCCACCTGAAGGGAAAGGAGGTGGTAGCTGGAGAGAGGACAAGCACCAAGGCAGGTCTTCTGCAGAAGATGCACAGCATGGGTCATGCAGAGAAGATTCAGGCTTTAGCAGGAGCATATGAACGTGCGGAGGAGGGAAGGCGGTAAGGCTGGAGTGGAGACATTGAACTTTATGTAGCTGGTGGTGGGAAGTCACCAAAGGTTTCTGAACAGAGCAGTGGATTTTAAAATTCTAAGCTGAGGGTCAGGTACTGTTCTTGGTGCTAGAGATACAGCAGTGAACAAAACTGTGGGGGAAACAGACAGTAAATAAGTCCATCACATATAGGTTACAGGATGGAAAATGTAGGCAGTTAAGGATATGGAGTGCAAGGGAATGGGAGGATGATATCAGGATGACATTCTAGCTGGGTGTGGTGGCACACACCTGTAATCCCAGCACTGTGGGAGGCTGAGACAGGAAGATCACGAGTTCAAAGCCAGCCTCAGCAATGGTGAGGCACTAAGCAACTCAGTGAGTCTCTACATAAAACACAAAATAGGGCTGGGGATGGGGCTCAGTTGTCAAGTGCCCTTGAGTTTAATCCCCCAGTACCAAAAAAAAAAAAAAAAAAAAAAAAAAAAAAAAGATGACATTGGAGCCAGGTGCAGTGGTGCATGTCTGTAATCCCAGCGACTCAAGAGGCTGAGGCAGGATTGCAGGTTTGAGGCCAGCCTCAGCAACTTAGAGAGATTCTGTCTCAAAATTTAAAAATAAATAAAATGGGCTAGGGATAGAGCTCAGTGGTAGAACTCCCTGGGTTCAATTTTTAGTATTGAAAAAAAATGTTTTTTAATTATATTGAGAGCAGTCCTGAATAAAGCAAGGGGGTGAGTCATGCAGGTATGGTGAACAAAATGCTGAAGACAGCAAGAAGAGTGTGTGCAAAGGCCCTGTGACCAGAGCATATTTGCTGGCTTTGAGGAACAGCAGGAGGCCCTTGTGCCTGGAGTGGAGAAGGTTAGGGAAAAGGAGAAAAGAAGGCAGGGGTCAGATCATGGTTATGTCCTTATTTTGAGAAAGACAAGAGTCCTTTGGAGGGTTTAAGCAGGTTCAGACTTTAGTTCTAAAAGGATCGTTCTAGCTGCTGTGTTGAGCAGACACCAGGCTGAACAAGGAAGAGTGGTCAGGAATTGACTGCAGAGATGCAGATAAGGGGACGATGGCTGGGGTGGTGGCCATGGAGGTGGTGAGAATTATCCAGCTCTGGATCTATTTTGAAGACTTTGCTGTCAGGAAGGCAAATGGCTCTAGGAACTGGACCAAGAGATTCAGGATGCAAGAATAAGGCCCTCGAGGAGAAAGGGAAACAGCAGCAGGATCTGTGTTGAGGGGTGGGAATGCAGGACAGGGAGGGGGTTTCAGCCAGAGAGGTCCCCTATAAGGACTTAGAAGGGGAGCCCTCTGGTGGCCTTGCTGCAGAGTGAAGAAGGGGAGAAGACAGGGAGGAGAAGATACACGAGTAACTCTAAAATCAGGACAGCTTCCCTCAGGGCAGCTACCCAGTGATCCCAGGCCAGGCAGGGGCAGCGCAGGAGCAGGAGTGAGCAGGGGGGAAGAGCAGGTGGAGAAGGGCGATCATCTTTCTAAACCACCCTAGCCAGGGCCATGGTGGGATTCTACACAAAGAGTGGCTGATTTGATCATCAGGAACCCTGGGGAGAGAGGAGTCCCAAAGCCAAGGGCTCATCCATATGTAAGGTCTCCTTCTGAGCCTCCCACTGCTCAGTGAAAAGCACTTTAGGTCGTGCCAGCCATGGGGAAGCCTGGCAGTGAGTGGGGATGGGGTGGGGAGGATCAGCCTGGGAGATGCCTGGGTGGAGTGGGGATGGGGGACTGCAGCTGAGGAAGTCTGAGTCTGTGCGGAGGGAACCCTGGACTGAGGCTGGAAAACTGAGCCCTGGCAGGGAGCTGCAATTTCTGGGGACTTGGCTGCCATATCGCCTGTCTGGTGTGCAGGGGTTGGGGGTGGGTACTGGGAACCCTGTTCAGCTCCCATGCACAGAACAGACAGTGACAGACAGAGCTCCATCTGCTCAGGGCTTATGAGGGGTGGGGTGGGTTTGAGGCAAAACCAGCGAGAGAGAGAGAGAGAGAGAGAGAGAGAGAGAGAGAGAGAGAGAGAGAGAGAGAGTTAGTTAGAGTTGTATATTTCTATCCATGCTCAGTATTTGCTGGAAAAACAGCTTCCCCAAAAGGCCCTGTGGTTTAAAAGCAGCCCTTCTCACCCGCACCATCAGAGCAGACAATTCTAAACAGTCAAAATAAAGAGCCCAAGTTAAAAATAACTACTTCCTAAAGACTGAGGCCTGTGTAGGGGAGGCCTGGAGAAATCCAAACGTTTTCTTGGTCATAAAGGACAGGAGGGTGTCACCTGTCATTATCAGATAACAGGCGCTTGAAGTCACGATAAGATCGATGTATATTCCTGACACACACATGAGGGAAAGGCCTGGAAGCACATCTGTCACAACTTCTGCAATGACAGAAATGTTCTGCCCAGTTCAATACAGTAGCCACTAGCTACATGTGCCTACTAGTCACTCAAAGTGGATAGTGGAACTGAGGAACTGGATTTCTAATTTTATTTCATTTTCCTTGTCATTCAATAGCCACATGTAGTTAGTAGCCACTGTATGGACAACACAGATCTAGAACACAGGTGTCATCCCTTGGCTACACATTAGAATTACCTAAGGTACATTTAAACCTCTGAAGCCCCATTCCATAGAAGCTGATTTAAATGGCCTGGGTGGGGACCCAGAAAAGGCATGTATTTGGGAAAAAAAAATTCTCCGGGTGATTCTGACATACAGACAGGATTGAGACCTGAGTGGTCCCCGGTAAAGCCATCCAAGACACTGTGCTTGACAGACACAACCAGGGTGCAGGGGGTCATCTCCCTGAAAATAAGTTCAACAATGACTTCTTTTGACCAAAAGCTCCAGAACAAGGGTTTCTCATGAAATGTGGCCTAAGGGAGACGCTTGGAGTAAACAGGGAAAATTGTCAATCCCACAAACCCAACCACAAGCTCTTTAAGAACCTAGCCACCAAGATGTGAGCGTTGGTTCTGATCCTGGTTCTGGGCCCCAGGAGCATCTGCTGGGTTGTCTCAGGCTCCCACAGAGGAGCTTTGCCCCATGGGAGCTGGGATTTCCCTAAGAGCCTCAGCCCTGACCTCAGGGCACTAGGGCACTGTGCAGGGGAGGCCTGGATAAATCCAAACGTTTTCTTGGTCGTGGCCACTTAGTGATGAGCAGGTATTTTTCAGTGAGTCCTCAGCAGGGATGTCCCCAGCATCACATAACTCAGACAAAGAAAGAACCCAAGCCCTGTCACCTGTACATGCATCTGAAAGACCAGAGGGACCTGTGTCTAATTTTCCCTCCCTTCTCGCTCCCGTGGCCCGGCCTCTTCCCTCATGTTCCCACAGAGCTTCATTTCCACTCTACTGTCCCCTGCCCCTGACTGCAGCCACTTGGGGTCTCATCTCCTGCCTCTCCGTCTTTTTCTCTCTTTAACTCTCCTGTGTGTCTCTCCTTTCTGACACCTTTCTTCACCTCCCTCCCATGTGTCCCTCCTCTCTCTCCTCTCCTCCCCCACCCCTCGTCTCTTTTCTCCACAGACTTTCCTGGCCTCCAGCGGGGGACTGTATTGCCTGGGTGGAGGCTGCGGGAACGTTGTAATTCCAGGCTGCATGAGCCTGCGCCGCAGCTCGCATGCTTAGGCTGGCTGCATGGTCGCATGGGGTGCATCCAGCACTCAGGGCCCCCTTACTAAGAGCAGACCCCCTGAGAGTCGGGGTTAGGGAGGAGGTGGGGGCTCTGCGGGAGAATGTGCATGACATAGTGGCTTCCTCAGAGCCCTGGGAAACCGAGTGAGGGTTCTCTCTGGCACCCTCTGTGCAGATGGGACCACAGTCCAGAGAGAACTGTGCTGGCAAAGGACCTCAGTGATGATTCATTAGACACAAGGCCTTTGGGGACACAGGAAGCAGGGCAGGGAGGGATCTCTCTTCCAGAGTTATCCTTGTGTCTAAGGCTGGCACAAGGTCAGGGGCTAAGAGTAGGGTGGAGATAACAGGGAGTGACCATGTTGAACTTATGGCCATAGACCAGCCAAGCTTTTGGGAACCTTTGCACTGCAGGACTTGAGGGGCAGGGAACCAGAAGGGCCACAAGGGTACTAAGCTCAGTGGCAGCTTGAGGCAAAGGGGAAAGAAGCAGAAAGCTCTAGAAGGGCTGACAATGGGCCTGGCTGCAGCCTCGCCCCAGGGCAGAATCCCTGTGGCTGCTCTTGAGCACCGGCTCACCGCACAGCTTGCCGTCCATGCCCGCCCCTCCCCCCAGTCCAACAGCCCAGAGCCATGAGCCCCAGGATGTCCAGAGCTAATGGACAGCAGGGGCCATGCGGTGGCCATCTCCCCAACACACACACGTTGCACCTCCACCCCGCCCTGCCCCTTACCACCTTGAGGGACTGCCCCCAGACTGACCTGGGGGCTGCTGCCCCGCAGGATCCAGATGAGAGCGCCCGCATCTCCAGCGCCTTCTTCCGCCTGTTCCGGGTCATGAGGCTGATCAAGCTGCTGAGCCGGGCAGAGGGAGTGCGCACCCTGCTGTGGACATTCATCAAGTCTTTCCAGGTGCGAGAGCCCAGCCCAACTGGCCAGGAAACTGCACTTACGGGAGGAGGCCACTAGGGGCATCGACTTGAGTCCAGGGTGAAACTGGGGATCCTGGGGTCAGGCAGGGCCCTGGCCCGCTGCAGGAGGGCGGGACTGCAAGGCAGGTGGGTGGAGCCCGCGGTTGAGGCTGACGCTCCCTTTCGGCCCCGTAGGCCCTGCCTTATGTCGCTCTGCTCATCGTCATGCTGTTCTTCATCTACGCTGTCATTGGCATGCAGGTGAGAGGCAGGTGGGCCCAGGCCACAGGAGGGGTCTTGACCAAGGTAGAGGGGCCATCCATGGCCCTCGGGAGGCCTAATCAGCAGGCAGGCTGGACCCTCCACCTCCTTGCCTCCTGCACCCCAGTGGCTCAATGGGTAATCTGCGAGGCTGAGAAAAGAGTCTGCACGCCTTAGCCCACCTGCCCCAGTATAGGAGCCTGGAAGTGATCCAGGAGAGCCTTCAGCGGGCAGATGAGTAGCAGGGGCCAGATCTCATCTTTAAGGCCTTGGCTAGGGTCCTTACCCAGGAGCCCTGTGCCATACCACAACACCCTGGGTCTGCCTGCAGTTGGGAAGAGTGTTACTCAATCAAGAAAATAATCCAATTTATTTGGCTTTGGACCTGATGTGGACTGAAGTGAACCGGGTGCGGGAGAGGTAGGGGTGAAGCAGGTCAAGCAGGAGAAGACAATGTGGGGTGAACTGAGGGGACACTTGTATCTAGGTTCCAAAGCCAGAGCCCTTTGTGACTTGCAGATGTTTGGAAAGATCGCCATGGTGGACGGGACCCAAATAAACCGGAACAACAACTTCCAGACCTTCCCACAAGCTGTGCTGCTGCTCTTCAGGCAGGAGTCCCCCGCTGTCCTCACCCCACTGACCGTCTGGCCTCGGCTCTGCTCTGACTGCACTGGGGACAGCATTAGCTCCACGCAAACATGCACTTAGAAAGGTCCCCTGCCTGGCTTAATGCCCTAATGTCATGTCTTGACAATTTTAATCATTTGTGAGCAAGTGGCTCGACGTGGTCATTTCTTTCTTTCTTTCTTTTTTTTTTTTTTGGTAGTGGGGATTGAACTCAGGGGCACTCGACCACTGAGCCACATCCCCAGCCCTATTTTGTGTTTTATGTAGAGACAGGGTCTCACTGAGTTGCTTAGCGCCTCGCCACTGCTGAGGCTGGCTTTGAACTTGCGATCCTCCTGTCTCAGCCTCCCGAAGTGCTGGGATTACAGGCTTGAGCCACCGCGCCTGGCTGACGTGGTCATTTCTCACAGAGCCCCTCCATTGAATGGAGGGCTGCCTATTCCTCCCATCTCACTCCACTGAAGGAGATGACAGAGGCCAATGCCTCTCCCACAGGAGCGGTGAGGCTTCAATGGCCTCTGCGCCTCTCACCTTAGTGTGCTCACTCTCACACTTCCCCTCCAGGGACTCAAACTCTAGATTTTGCCCTTCTGTCCAAGAAACCTCTTTTCTATAGTTAAGCTCCCGATTATAGCACCCCACAAGGGTAGAGCCAGAGGGGCTGCCGCACAGAAACAACAGATGAGCTTATAGGGATGATGACTTGGGATCTGACCTCCTGACCTCTGGGGCAGCAGCCCCCATCTGCTCATCACGCTTGCCCCTGGCCAGGCTGGCTGGCCCCCTGACGGACCATGCAAGAGTTCACAGGCTGACAGGAACCTCTCTCCTCTAGGTGTGCCACAGGTGAGGCCTGGCAGGAGATCCTGCTGGCCTGCAGCTACGGGAAGTTGTGTGACCCAGAGTCAGACTATGCCCCGGGCGAAGAGTATACTTGCGGCACCAACTTTGCCTACTACTACTTCATCAGCTTCTACATGCTCTGTGCCTTCCTGGTGAGCTGTCTGGGGCAGGGCAGGAGGGGCTGACTGAGCTGAGGGAGGTGGGCCTGCCTTCCCCTTCCTCCCAGCCTCCATCTGTCCAGAGACCCATCTCTGGGACACTGGAGGCTTTGGTTAGATTGCCCTTTGTTCTGGTCATCTTGGGTGTGGCTTTGTTGTGAGAGCACTTTTTCCTGCTCTAGAGGGATTGCAAAAAGCTTTTACTACACGCACTAACATACATGCATACAGACACTTAGTAAGCAAAAGGAATTTAATGAGGTCATACCCTCAATAGTTGGGGCTTCCTATAAAGATATTTGTCCAGTTGTGAGGAGGCCGAGAATCCAGAAACAGGATCCCACAGGTCTCAGTTGGCATTAAAACAAGTATGAGGTTGGGGCTGGGGGTTGTAGCTCAGTGGTAGAGCTCTTGTCTTGAATGTGTGAGACACTGGGTTCGATTCTCAGCACTGTCTATAAATAAATAAAAATAAATGTCTATTGACAACTAAAAAATATTTTTAAAAAAGAAAAACTACAAGGTCTCTTTGAGACAGCAGGGTTGTTGTCTGTCCATGTGAAGCCATTCACTGGACCTTTACTCCTATACACCTTTTTCTTTCCTACATTCCCTCAAAACTGTTGTTTGAGCATCTGATGTGTGTCAGGCACTGAGCCAGGTACAAGAGATAGAAACTTGAATGAGACCCAGGCTTGGCCTTGATGGAGCTCACAGGGACAGGGGAGTTCAAGTACCTTGCAATTCAAAGGGACTCCCTCCACTATGGACAGAAAGGCAGAGGCAGCAATAGGGTCACTGGTTAGGGCACAGAAGAGAACAGAGCACCTCTCTGGGGTGTAGATGGCAGGGTGAGATGGGATAGCTCCCAAAGAAGCACTCAAGTTGGGTTTTAAAGAACGGGCACTGGCACCCTGGCACAGCGCCTGCCTGTGCAAGAGAAGAGATAGGCATAGCCTTGAGTGTGAAATGTGGGGCGTGTAAAGGGCTGGAATGAGGGACATGGGGATGGAGAACCTGCAGCCCACATCCAGGGATGCCTCCTACCTCCCCCTGCATCCACATCTCCTGCCTTTCCGGTTAAGAGCCCTTGGTCCTCCTCTTGCAGATCATCAACCTCTTTGTGGCTGTTATCATGGACAACTTTGACTACCTCACACGAGACTGGTCCATCCTGGGCCCTCATCACCTGGATGAGTTCAAGGCCATTTGGGCAGAGTATGACCCGGAGGCTAAGTGAGTCCAATCCCTAGACTGTGTGGTGGGTACTCTCTGAACTGTCCATCCTCCATCAAAGACCCCATCCTAGTGTCCCTAGGGAATCACTCTGTTTGTTTATCCAAGGTCCCAGCCCAGATGATCAGAGTCTCTCAGGGTTGGAAGGGAACCCACAAGCCTCCCAGGTGAAAAGACCCTTGACTTTCTTGGGAAAATGTCATCCAGCTTCTGCTTGGACATTCTTAGGAGTGGGGAACTCAACATCTCCCCAGATACCCTAGACCTGGCTACTCAAAGGATGTTCCACTGACCATCCACACCTGAGCTTGGTTAAAATGCAGAGTCCCAGAACCTGCCCAGACTGACTGAGTCAGAATCCTCATTTCTGTAGACCCGATCCCCAGGGGATTTGTGTGCACATTAAAGCTTGGGAAGTACCACTCACTTTCATTCCTTTTAAGAAAGTAATAAACTCACATTTACTGAATGCTTCCCAGGTTTCAGGCACTATACTAAACACTGTATGTATTATCTCATTTAATTCCTATAACCTATAACATGGGTTTCCTGATCATCTTAATCTCACAAATGAGAAAACTGAAGTTCAAACAGATGAAGTTGCCCTGGGTCATGAAGTTGGTAAGAGATGGCCCCAAGATTCTATGGCGGTCTGCCTGGTGTCCTTAGCAACTACTTTAAACTGCTTATATCAGGGGAATCGAAACCTACCTGCCTCTGCCAGCCATCCAGAAGTCCTAACTCAGCCCTCTGGAGACAGGCAAAAAATGGTTAACTTTCATCACAGGCAGACCAGAGAAAGAAGGAAGTCAATAGGACCCTCAAAAATGACTTTTTTCAAAGCAACACACATCTGCTGCCCTTACCTTGGTCATTCTTGGCTGCTGTGCTTTGTGCCTATTCTGGGAGTCACAGTCACCATGAAAATGTAGTTTCCAGCTCTGGGGACCAGTCTCCACCTCCTTTGCCATATAATCTACTTCTGCTAATATAGGCCAAGAGTTCCTAACTTCCTGACCAAAGCCTGATAAGATCTTAGTATACAAGCCTCCAGGCCTGGGGATCCCCTATCCAAAAGAATCCTCCCAAAAAGAGAGCCTCTGTCTTCCCAAAATAAAGACTCCATTCCTGGTGTTGGGCAGCAATGAATCTCAACAGTGTCTCTTTCTTTAAAAGAGTCCTAGGTTCCTACTTCCTAAAGTTGGAAATCAAGGAAGTATCCTATGCTTCCTTCCCTTTGTCAGCTCCCTGAGCAGTGGGAGGCTCTGGGTGGGGCTGCTTGGTGTACATATCTGTGTCCTCCTACAGGGGAAGAATCAAACACCTGGATGTGGTGACCCTGCTGAGAAGGATCCAGCCCCCGCTGGGCTTTGGGAAATTCTGCCCACACAGGGTAGCATGTAAGGTAACCAGAGCTGCCACAGAGGGGTGGTCCCAAGAGAAAGAGGTACAGGTGATACAGGGCAGGGAAGCTGGGCCCCTGATGGAGTCATTTTAGATTAGAAATTTCCTGTGTTAGATTTCCCTCACTATAACAAATACCTGAAGCCAGGCACCCTGGCGCACACTTATAATCCCAGAGGCTCCAGAGGCTGAGGCAGGAGGATCACACGTTCCAAGCCAGCCTCAACAACTCAGCAAGTCCTTAAGCAACACCGTGAGACCCTGTCTCTAAATAAGATACAAAAAAGGGGCTGGGGATGTGGCTCAGTGGTTAAGTGCCCCTGAGTTCAATCCCTGGTACAAAAAAAACAAAAACAAAAAACCAGATAATCACATTATGAATAGAAAAGGCTTATTTTGGCTCACAGTTTGGAGGATTCCAAACTGATAGGGCAGACCCTTTGCTTTTAGGTCTCAGGTATATGGGGCATGCTGCACAGCACAGTGGGAGCTTGAAGCAGAGGAAAACTGCTCATCTCATGACCAAGACCCGAAAGAGAAAGAGGAAGAGACTAGGATCAGCCCACACCCCATCTTGTGTCCCATCCCCTTTGGGCCCACAGATTGGGTAAGCATGGTATCTGGTCCCAGCTCAACAACAAACCACTGCCTCTCCCTACACAGCGGCTGGTGGGCATGAACATGCCCCTGAACAGCGATGGCACAGTCACCTTCAACGCCACACTCTTTGCCCTGGTGCGCACGGCCCTCAAGATCAAGACAGAAGGTGAGGGCCTTCATCAGGCACCAGATTCTCAGTGCTCAAGGCTGGACTCAAGAGCCATAGGAAGAAGCAGAGGGAGCCCAGACTGTGGCCACGAAGTCCTCCTGCCCCTCAGGGCTCAGAGGGAGCCTGGAGTTCTCTTCAGGGCAAGGTCACTAAGGATCTGTTTCCAGACTCCTCTGCTGGGTCTCTGGGCTGGGACACCTGAGGTCAGCTCTGGGCAGGGGCAAGAGCAGAGGAGGGACTCAGGTAGTACTGGGAGGCTGACAGGAGTCTACACTCAACTGCACTAGACCTGGAGGTCCTCACTCACCCAGGAGACACTCATGGTGGCAGGGGAGGAATCAGTTGTGTGGGGGGGGGTGGTAGGGAGGGGTTGTTCCTGAGCCTTCACTCAGGGTTCTGGCTGCATCAGGGCCACCCTTGCATTAGGATCATTGAAGATGTCCGAGGCAGCCACAGGGCAGGCTCCTTGGGAGAACAAGAAGAGAAAGGGGAGGAGTCAGAGAGGAGCAATTTGGAGTGGCAGGAGGTGTGGGGAATCGAAGGCCTGGGGAGGAGAGCAGGGGATGACAGCCTCCCACACTAAGCACTCTGGGCACTGGAAGTCAAAGTCTCTGAGAAGCAAATAACATGACTCAAAGGTTGGAGTGCCTTCAGGTGACAGTGATGTCCTTGCCCTATTGCCAGCATCCAGCACAGCAGCTGCCACAAAAGAAAGCTGAGCCAGTGCTTGCTGAGTGAATGACTGGCACTCAGAGGGGCT
The DNA here is from genome assembly GCA_004024805.1 of Geosciurus inauris. Taxonomy (NCBI): domain Eukaryota; kingdom Metazoa; phylum Chordata; class Mammalia; order Rodentia; family Sciuridae; genus Geosciurus; species Geosciurus inauris. Next base: position 147,310 of record PVHX01001838.1, read on the forward strand.
CAATGAGTGTTAAGTGGCTTTATCACAGGCAATCAGCCTGGCCTGGATGGCTATGGGGCCACTCCCGCCTTTGCCTTGCCACAGGTAACTTTGAACAGGCTAACGAGGAGCTAAGAGCCATCATCAAGAAGATCTGGAAGAGAACCAGCATGAAGCTCCTGGACCAGGTCATCCCTCCAATAGGAGGTGGGTGCTACTGTAGGAGACCAGAGTCCAGAGGCAGAAAGGGGCAATGAGCTTCTCTGAGAAGTCCCATGAGAATCCGAGAATGGCCCAGACCTCTATAAACACCTTAGATAGACCTGTATGGACATCTAGCAGGCAGCCACCAGCATCAAGGTGCAGAGTGTCCATCGACCAAGTCAGCAAGACAGGGAAGACCTGGGTGCTGGACCTGGCTACACCTGGCTCCCACTCTGTGCCAGATTCCCACCAGCCTTCAGGACATCCTTTGTTGGCTCCTCTGCAGATGATGAGGTGACAGTGGGGAAGTTCTATGCCACATTCCTCATCCAGGAACACTTCAGGAAATTCATGAAGCGCCAGGAGGAATATTATGGGTATCGGCCTAAGAAGGACACCATACAGATCCAGGTAAGTCTAACCCAGGCAAGTTTCGAGGGACTCCTGCCGAAACTCCAGTTCCCTCTGGAACTTAGGCTGGGGGTGGAGGCATAGAGGAAAGAAGGGAGCCCGGAGGAGTGAGGAAATGAGATGATAATTCTGGATGGTCCTCCATGAGACATGTTATCAACTGCAAGAGAACCAGGAGCTCTTCACCTCTGGATGGTAGGACAAAAGAAAACAGAAAATAGAATTTGTTTAAAGGAAAGATGAGTTACACAAGAGCAATAGATTCCAAAGAAAGCAGATCTGCCAGGGGTACTTAAAATGTCACACAGTAGATGAAAAAGAAAGCTTTAGAACTTTATGTTTTACCTTATGTGGGTTTTGTTTCTATTTTTTGTGTTCATTGTAATGCACATAATTTATAAAATCAAAAATATTCACACACTTGTGCTATATGCTTAGAAAATTATTTCAATTGCTGTTTCTATTCTGAAATAATCTCATACTTTAAAAAGTTGCAAGTATAATACAAAACCTTTTTTTTCTGAACTGTTTTAAAGTAACACTAACATGATATTCCATCAACCCTTGATGCTCCAAGATGTACACATGAAAGTATCTTCCTGCACACATGGGTCTTCTCCTACATAACCACAATGCATCTATCGAAATCAGGAAAATAATGTGGATATATTACTGCCATCTAATCCTCAGACCTCATTTGGGTTTCACCAGTTGTCCTAATAATGTCCTTTTTAACAAAAGGAGCCAATCACATATTGTATTTAGTTGCCATCTCTCCTTAGTCTTTTCTATCTGGAACAATTCCTGTCCTTCCTTGACATGACCTTGACACTTCTGAGGATTACAGGCCATGATGTCCCTCAGGTTAGGTTGGTCTGATGTTTCCTTATATCAGGTATAAGATATACATCTTGTCTGTTACACAAATGTTGCTGTGTCCTCATTACAAACTATCAGGTGATACCAATTTTGATTTGTCCTTTTGTGGGTGATATGAACTTTGATCAATTTAGATAGATAAGTAAATGTATAGATATGTAGACATATAGATGTGATGATATATTAAATTTCCCTATCTATATGTCTGTGTCTCCTATACAGTCCTGAGCTATATTCTGTCTATCCCATCAAATTGAGACCTTTCTGAAGGTGAGGATTCTCTTCTCCTGGTCTCAGTGCTCTGTTCATTTCTTCATGTGTGCACAAATGTGCACACACACACACACACACACACACACACACACACTGTAAAAAGATTGCTCAACCCAGAGGCCTGGGACAGGCACAAAATCTCCACTCATGGAGTTAAGACCAGATTCTTTAGGAACTATTGGAGTGTGGACTATCATAGCCACCAGAGAAGGGCCTGCACCTTCACAGAGCCCTTTGATCTTGAATGAGACAGGAGGGAGAACGAGCTTCAGGAGACCCCCAGGTGCAAGAATTAGAAAGGAGTGGGCCAGGGGAAGCAGTTCTAGTCTCTGCTCCTGGTCTAGAAGGTTCACCAAGTCACTTCACCGTCCCTAGGCTGGATTGAGGACCATAGAGGAAGAGGCAGCCCCTGAGATCCACCGTACCATCTCAGGAGACCTGACAGCTGAGGAGGAGCTGGAGAGAGCCATGGTGGAGGCTGCAATGGAGGAGGGAATATTCCGGGTGAGTGAGGGTCATGACCACCCCTAGTGATCTAGACACCGTGAGCAGTAACAGGGAGGGGGGCCAGGAGCCCAGCTACATAGGAGGGGGACATGAGAGCTGATGGAACACCTCCACCTCACCACCCACCTCTCTTGGGACCCAAGGTGTCAAGCATAACACACTCTTCCCCACCTTTCCAGGAAACCCTCATCAACATTCCATTTGAGGCCAGTCCTTGATCCTTAGTTCTGTCCAATGTTTCTTCTAACACTTTAGAGGTGGAAGTATTTTTATGCCCACCTTATTAAACCCTCTGAGGCTACTGATGAGGAAATGATGGCCCACAGAGATGGTGTGAGATGCACAATACTTAATTTCAGAGGAGACTAGAACCCAGCTCTCCAGACTCCCAATTCAGTGTTCTCTCCGCCACCCCACATTTCCCTGTCTATATGTGTGTGTATCCTATACATGTCCTGAGCTATGTCCTGTCTGTCCCATCACACTGAGACCTTTCTGAGGGTGGGGATTCTCTTTGCCTGGTCTCACTGCTCTGGCCATTTCCCTCTGGCCTCATGGGATTTGTCTCCCAATCCATAACTTGTTCCCAGCACCATCATTCTGGGTGACAGTCCCCAGACCCCTTCTAGCCCTCATCCCTCAGTCACTGATCTTTGTCCCTTCACTCTCTTCCTTGCCTCTAGAGGACTGGAGGATTGTTCGGCCAAGTGGACAACTTCCTGGAAAGGACCAACTCTCTGCCTCCTGTCATGGCCAATCAAAGACCCCTCCAATTTGCTGAGATAGAGATGGAGGAGCTGGAGTCCCCCGTCTTCTTGGAGGACTTCCCTCATGATCCAAGAACCAACCCACTTGCTCGTGCCAATACCAACAATGCCAATGCTAATGTTGCCCATGGCAACAGTAACCATAGCAACAGCTCTGTGTTTTCCAGGTAATGGAAGCAACTGGATACAAGGATAGGACTGAAGGAACAGAGTTAGCAGGTCCCAGGCTAGATGGGAAGAGGGAGCCTTGAGATTTATAGGATGTCCTTTGCTTGCCTTTATGCCCTTGGGGACTCTTGCACCTTAATGCAAGGGGCAGGTCTGGATTGCAGAGTTGCATGTGGCCAGGAGGGGGCAGTTGCATGTCAGCATTGGCCCAGGTGCTGAGGGGGCCTTTGGTTTCATCCTCTACAGCAGGTCATAGAGCTGAGGTATTTTATAGGACATATTACAGGTTAGAAAGAATGGGCCTACCTCAGCAGCACAGACTACAAAAGACTGGTAAGGTTCAATTGTTGGAGTTGGGCTCCATTTTACCAATCCCAGGCAAGAGACTAAATATAATCTGTGACTACCTGAGTGTCATGGAAAAAAAAAAGCAGGGTGAGGGAGAAAGCTGATCAGCCATCATAACCTAGAAGCTGGGCTCCAAGCAGAGCTCCAGTTCTAGGCAGAAAGCCAGCCAAGCAGAGGTCCCTTTAGGTAGGACAGGGCAGAGGTCATCTGAACAACTACTTCCCAGGGCTGCCTATACCCCATCCCACCTGGAGAAGCCTCTTGAATTCATCCCAGAAGCCTTGAAGGGCATACCTTACTTTGGACTTCTGTGCAAGGTGGTGTGAAAATACAGAAGTATCAGACCTTGCCAGGCGTGGTGGCTCACGCTTGTAATCCCAGCACTTTGAGAGGCTGAGACAGGAATTGTAAGTTCAAAGCCAGCCTCAGCAACGGCGAGGCACTAAGCAACTCCGGGAGACCCTGTCTCTACATAAAACACAAAATAGGGCTGGGGATGTGGCTCAGTGGTCGAGTACTCCTGAGTTCAATCCTCAGTACCAAAAAAAAAAAAGACCTGGGCCAGGCTGCCAGAGGATGCGTCATGTGATATGACTGGTGTCCTGAGAGTACAGAGTGATATTGATCACCAGGGACTGGAACAGTTCTCAGTTTCAGCTGCACATTTGAATTATATAGGGAGCTTTCAAAGACCCCATCATCTGGGAGTGGGACACAGTTACCACTATTCCTTAAAGTTCCCAGGTGATCCTGTGTGCAGCCAAGGTCAAGAACCAGTATCCTAAAGGTTTGAGGCTAGATGGAATGTGGAGAGGATAGAGGGGACCACTGAACAGGAGTGGAGGCAGGGAGGCATTTGGCTTACACCCCCAAAGTCAGGGATAGCTGGGCAGAGAGGTAAGAGCATCACTGGAGTCAAGGCCTCTGTACTATGATGGGTCCAGACCCTGGGTAAAAGGGTGTTTGGGCCACAAAGGAGCAGTGATATCCAGAGACCCAGAATCCTGCTCCGATTCACCTGGCCTTGCTTCCATTTCAGTGTCCACTATGAAAGAGAGTTTCCAGGAGAGACAGAGACCCCTGCTGCCAGAGGAGGAACCTTCAGCCAACCCTGCAAGGCCCTGGGTCAGTCTCTTCTGCTTACGTGAGAAGTCAAGTCTTCTCCTAAGGAGACCTGGGGAGCTTCCCTCTTTCCTTAGAGTCTGGTAACCCAGATGGGAGGGCTGTCTTGGGGTCTGTTGAAATGGGAACCAGCTGGGTCCTGGAGTGGAAGAGCTCTAGGCTAGCTCCTCATCCAGGCAGAGAAGGCATCTAGGTGGCTGAGGGTGGGGGAGCATGCATTCTACCAGGTCTGCCTGAAATTCAACCAGTGTAGGAGTCTACCCTCCCCCAAGTCCCGTGGAAGGACAACTCCTAGTCTCACTGTTATCCTGGCTCTTGGGCCCTTCAGCAGGTCATCCTGCAGTCTTACGGGTCCTGGACCACTGTATGACAGTAGAAACCCCAAGGATGCTGCTGATCAGTGGTATTAAGGGTACCTCTCTGTCCTCTGTACCTCTCTGACACACCCTCCTTCACACGCACAAACACATTGAAGAATATCTTAGCCTGAGACTCGGCCTTGAGCCCCTCTCCCAAACACAGAGCAGGGTAAGGAGAGCTGGGCAATTCTGCCTGGCCTGGAGTTTGTTGGGTCCCAGCATATGTCCACCCTCTAAGCCACCCTCCAGTGCTGGCCAAGAGAGACTGTGTTGGTACGGGTTGCCTATAGGAGCCAACAGCCCTCTTGTCCTCACCTTGCCCACAGGACACCTCAGCAACCCTCATGTGCAAAAGCTGAAAGGACAGCCAACTTGCCAGACACCTCCTGTTCCCTGCCAGGTAAAGGGGTGAAGAACAGGGAGCAAACTCTATAGAGACCCTGCTTGACGCAGTGCCAGGAGCGGGGCTATGGCAGGGGAAAGGCCTGGCACCAGTTTGCCCATCCATAATAAAAAAATCAAGTCCCTGGATCTTCTCCTTTTCATGGATCTTGCTTGAGGTTGCTTTGGGTGTGCTGGGATTTCACTGCATCTGTGGGTTCCAGCAACCCTATTGGGGTCTTTGCTTTTTTGAAACAGTGCCCCAGGGCGGAGCTTCCCATTCTGGAAGAAAGGAAGCGCTCCATGCCAGGCTCTCTGCATGCGGAAGCATCTCGCAGCAGGAGCTCCGAGGAGAGCAGTTCCAGGTGCCCAGCTCCAGCTACAGCCCTGCTGATCCAGGAGGTAGGAGAGGCTGAGACAGAGCAGCTGGCTGCATTGGCGGGTGGCCCTGTGACAGCCTGACTTGGAGAGGGGGTAGGGCCAACAGAATCAGACATCCCCTCCCCACCAAAGGCCACTCCCCAGGAAGACCCTGCCCACCCTCCTCTCCTCCCTGCAGGCTCTGGTTCGAGGGGGCCTGGACTCCTTGGCGGCTGATGCTGGCTTCGTCATGGCGACAGGCCAGGCCCTGGCAGATGCCTGCCAGATGGAACCAGAGGAAGTTGAGGTGGCAGCAACAGAGCTACTGAGAGGACGAGAGACCCCAGAGGGCACGCCTGGTGCCCTGGGAGGCCTGAGCCTCGGGTCTTCCCTGGGCAGCCTTGACCAGCATCAGGGCTCCCAGGAGACCCTTATTCCTCCCGGGCTGTGAAGGCCGACACAGAATCAGCCTGGGCTTAGAGCTGACATGACCAAGGGGAGGGAGACTGCTGGAGGAAGAAGTGTGAGCCACCACAGCAGCCTCCCTCCCTCGAGTAGCTAGCCGCCTGGCTGAACAAGGGTGGTCAGGAACCATCTTAAAAACTTGGGAGGAAGTAGTTGGACAGGACAGGCCTGTCCCTCACCAGCAAAAAGCATGATTGGATGGAACTTTTAATGTCATTCAAAAAGCCTTGGCCAGTGCCAGTGTCCATCTGTCACTAGGCCACTCCCATCAGCAGGACATTAAAGTCTCCAGGCCTATGACACTGGCACCTGGCCTCTGCTTGTCTCCTTTTCTGGACCCTCTACACTTTCTTCCCTTCCCCAGGAATCCTCAGGGAACCTGGACCTAGCAGTCCAGAGGGGCCTTCTAGGGTTTATTTGTATGAGGCAGAGGGCCTGTGTGGAGAGTGAGGTTCTCCAGGAAGTCCATGGCTAGCCTCACTGACTAGGACCAAGCAGCCCCAGGGAGGACTGGTAGCCTCAGAAACAGCCCCAGGCCCCAGTCCCACCATGGCCAACCTTCTTTGAAGCCCTGATGGTGTCTCTTTGGCCAGAGTGTGGCCAAAGAGATGGTGTCTCTTTTTGCCAGTGGTGTGTCACTGCCAACACCATCTTCCACTCGTGCTTTTTATGGGCTTGGTTATCACAGATCTATGGTCTCCATGGCTCCCCTTATCCACACCGTGAATATGGACATGACGTGTAACAGCAGCTGCTATTTACTGAGTGGCTCCTGAGTGCCAGTTACATACAGTATCACACCAGAGGTCTTAATGTATTGTATTTATAAAGCACTCACACACAATACCCTTTTTATCCTCACCAGAAACTTGTGATGTAGGCATAGGATCAAGATAAGGAAATGGAGGTGCAGAGAGGCGATAGGAGATCTCTGAGGTGTACAGCCAGAGAGAGGCAACGCTGAGATTCTGCACTGTATCCTCAGAGTCCCCACAGTGCCCTTCCCCCTTCCCTGGATACTCTTTCCTTTTCTGGCCACTCCTACATTAAGCCAGAGTGGCAAGCCTGCTCCATGGCTGTTGCCATGGTAACCAGGTTGGCTTCCCATGCTGCCTCCTGGCAAACCTGCAGCAGGATCCCAACATCTGGGTTCTTCCCCAAGATGCAAGCAGTACAGGGCAGGGACATTCACACCCTCAGTGTGCTGTACATCCCTGGTCCCTAAAGCTTCCTGGTACCTGGTCAGAGCAGCTATTCCAACACGCCTCTCTCCCCAAACCTCAATGCCAGTAGCTTGCCTTGTCCTCCTTCACAGAGAAATAGAAGCCGCCAGAAGGTCCCTCCCTCAGCTCCTCTCGCCACACTGAGGAACCTACCTCTTCCATCCCCCCTGACCTAGTGGAAGCCAAACCAGGTCTCTCCTCCCACCAAAATACTCCTTCTACCCAGCTATTCCCCCCTCTCCCTGCCTCTGCTGGCTCCTTCTGTCTGCATGGGACACATTCCAGCTGCTTCCAGCTTAACAAGACCCTGCAGCCATCTTGTCTGCATCTCTTTGTAAATATCATCTATTATCTATTATTATTTACCTATTTATCTACCTATCAATCAACTGTCTGTCCATTACAGAGAACCAAACTTCCTACCTGGGTGGTCTCCTTGTCTGTATTTCCACTTCCCATTTCTCACACGCATGCACCCCTTCTCCACGCTCACAATCCAGTGGACCCTTTCAGATTCTTGTCTTACTTGTTTTCTGGGCAGATTGGATACAATTTACCTCTTCCCACTTCCTGAAATCTCTCAAGTATCAGATCTCCTGAATTTCCTGTTACCTCCCAAGCGCTCCCACTTGAACCTTTCCTGAACCTTGTCCCTCCAGCCCCCAGCTCTCAGGTGTGTTCTGTCTGCTTGACTTTTCATTGCACTTACTAATTCCTGGGGTGATTGTATTTATGCTCATATCTTAGTGGCATCTATGTGTTGATAATTCTCAAATCTGTATTTCTGGTCTAAATCACTCTTAAACTCCAGGTCCTTGAGTCCTGCTCCTCCTACGCAACGCGACACTCTGTGTCCCACTTATGTCTAAAGTCCACCTTGTCCACCTTGTAACCTCTTATCCTCTCCCCAAGGCTGCTTCTCCTCTGCCGCTGCTGATCTCAGGGAAGCCTCCTCATTCAACCCCAAAAGTCTGGCTGTTATGCCCCATTGACTGGCCTCCAAAGTGCTTCTCACACCTGTCCCCACCTCCCTTCACCCCACAGCCACATCCTGATATGTTCCCCCATCACCTCATGTCTTATCCATTGCGACAGCTTCTGAACTGGCCTCCCAATCTTGTCTTCCTCCCAATCCATTTCTGAGCTTTCTAAAAAGGGAAACCTATTATTTCCTTACTCCAGAACCAAACAGTGTCCCCAGAATCTCAGGCAAACCCTTGCCTCAGTTCCCAGTCTCACCCAGATCTGCCCCACATGAGTCTCCTGCTCACCTGGCCAGAGGGAGCTGCTCTCACCTCTGAGCTTCAATGTGCTGCTCTCTCTGGAAACTTCCTGAGCCCTGTACCTGATGTACCCCTAGTCATTCTTCAAACTTCAGCTTTCCTATCACTTCCTGCACAAAGCTTTCCCCCAGGCTTTCTGTTGTCTGGCCCAGAAATTTGGCACATTGCTTTCCCCATTCTAGCAGGGATTGTAACCTCGCTATGCCTACCTTCTTGCCCAGCCAGATGCTAAGCTCCATGAAACCTGGGGCTGTGGCCTTCTTGTTTGCACTTATCCTTCCAGAGAAGAACTCATTGGTAGCTCAACAGCTGCTTGTTAAATAAATGCAGAAAGGAGCTAAGCAGGTGTGGGCCCTGCCCTTAGCAGTCGCACTGCCCAGTGCTACTTGCTCAGTCCTGTACCCTTGGCCACCTTAGCTGTTCATCTAGGCCAAGGGAAGACAGGGAGGAAGGGCTGTGCTTCCAGAGAGTGACATGCCAAACTCCACATGCAACTTCCACGTGCAGAGGGAGCACCAAGATCCCCTCCCCATCCTCTCCTCTTTCCCCTCCCCTCTAGAGCCACTTACACTAGCTCCCATTCAATTGACTCATCTACAAGAGTAAGATAATGTGCAACTAATGGGATTGTTGCTTCTATGCTACAAAAGTCTATAAATGTTATTTTTACATGCAACAGCGACCTGAACATCTTTTACTATATCTACCATATATAGAATGCTAACTGTAGGGTAAGCCCTGTGCCAAGGGTTTTGCATATTTTAATTTATTTAATCCTCTTAGCAATTGAGAAAGGTATCATCATCCTCATTTTGCAAATATGACCCAGAGAGATAAGTAGCTTGTCTAAGTCCACGTAGCCGGTAAGGGAGCCAAGGTGGGAGTCAGACCCAGGCAGTTTAGCATCAAATGTCCTTAACTGCTATGCAATTTGTCAAGTCTATGCCTTTCCTTCCAGCCTGACTGACAGGTATATATGTATAAAAGTTTCTGAGAAACTTTCCTATTAGCTCTTTGCCCTTTTGAAAAGTTCAAGCAGTTTCCTTTGCAGCATATAAAGTGTTCTAATTTATCAGAATGGGGGAAATTCTTCATCTACCTTAACTCTCCTCCACAGAATGGATGGCTTTCTCCTAACAGAGTGGCCAGGCTACTCAAATAAAGCCAGGAGGACCCAATTATGGAAGGGTAAGGGCTGAGAGGAGTGGGGGTGGGGGAATGGGCAAATTTCAGATGAGACAGATGCCCCTCTCGGCAAGACCACATGACAGACAGTGTGCCCATAGGGGAAGGTGGGGCCACCTTCTGTCACTGGGGGCCACTGGCCAGGGGCAGTGTCTGCCATACCCCATCTTCTCCCTGACAGTACTCTGAAGATTTGGGGCCCAGCTGCTGGGTGAAGAATCTGCCAGAAGGGGCGGGAGTGTGGCTAGCAGGAGAGATGGGCACAAAGCTGCATGTGGGAGCTCTGAAGACCAGGGAAGCCCTCCATCTGGAAAGTGCAAAGCTTAGATGCAGGGGCCCTGAAAAGACCAGAGAGTGGGCCCTAGTTCTAGCCCATTCTCAGAAGGGTAAGGGTTCCTGGCCCCAGACTTGGAGAATTTCCCATCCTGCTCTAGATAGAGCTGAGTGACTCCTGCAGAGCTGTGTCTCCTGGAGATGTAACACAGGGCCTTGCACATGCTAGGCAAGTGCTATACCACTGAGGTGCACCCCAGCCTCAGAGGAGAAAGGCGTGACTGGTGTTAGCTTAAAGTAAAATGAGCAAAAGAAAAAATTCCACAGTGGTGAGAAATGAAATCAGGACCCAAAGAAAGAAAGAGCCATGGACAGCCAGCATCACTCAAGGCAGCAAGGGGAGCCAGGAAGAGACCCCAGCTCCCTCACCCAAGCTTAGAAAGGCAGCCATGAGATGAAGGTGAAGCCGTTTCTCCTTATTTGTTCTTTTGAAAACACCTGTGCCCCTTGGTTTGGTGAATAGCCAAAATTCATCAAGCCAGGTTCATGACATCCCTGAATTTAACATCTCATGTAATCTTTGCAACGCTGCCTATAAAACAGGCATTATCATTGATGCCATTTGATGATGAGAAAACTGAGGTTCAGAAAAGCCCAGTGAATTATGTGAAGTCATTTGGCCACAAAATGGTGAAGACAGGGTCTAACAGGAGCCTGGACACTATCCCTAAGCTGCTTATCTCCTGTATTATCATGAGGATCACAGGACAATCTCCCACAATCCCCACCTCATCCTCTGCTACCCTGGCCCAAAACCCCTTCACATCCGGCCAAGCACCAGCCCAGCCACGGTCAACTCTGCCCCTCCCTCTTCATACAGGCCAAGCTCCCTGAAGTGTCCAGGACCATGCCCTCTGCACCCAGCAACCCCTCCTTCCATCTCTACCTGGTGACATTTCTCAAAAGCCTTCTCTGACCCCCTGTGTTAGTCAGCTTTCTGTCACTGTGACAAAATAAAGGAGGAAAGGTTTATTTTGGCTCATAGTTTCAGAGGTCTCAGTCTGTGTCAGCTGACTCCAATGCTTTTAGACCTGTGATAAGGCAGAGAGGTCATGACTAAAGGGTGTGGCATCAGAAACTGCTTGCCTTGTGGCATCTGGGAAGGTGAGGGAGACAGGAAGGGGCAGGAGAGAGAGGAGAGGTAAGACAAGATACAGTTCCCAAGGACATGTTGCCAAAGACCCACTCCCTTCGGCGAGGTCCCACATCCTAGTTTCCACCACCTCCCAATAATCCATTCAGCTATGAATCCATCAATGGATTAATTCATTGATGAAGTTAAAGCCCTCATGATTAATCACTTCCCCAAAACTCCACCTCTGGACACTGACACATTGAGGACCAAGCCTTCCACACATGGTTTGTGGGGGCCATTCCAGATCCAAACACCCTCACAAGCAAACTTAGCTGCCACCTCGTCAGGGCTTATATAGCACTTAATCACTTGTATTATGGCATTTATTACACTGTATCATAATTAAGGGTGTTGGTGTGCTCTTTCCAAGAATACTGCGAGTTCTCAAGGATAGGGACTGAGACTTGATTTTTGTATTCCCAGCAAGAGGAAAAGGAAAGAAGGGAAAATGCAAAAGCCTACACCAAGTAAACTACTTACGAGTATGTATTAGATTGTATCAATTGATTGAAATTGCCTTTTTATTACTGGGGATTGAACTGAAAAGTACTCCACCACTGAGCTACATTCCCAGGCCTTTTTTTTTTTTTTTTTTTTTTGAGACAGCGTTTCACTAAGTTGCCCAAGATCTTAGGAAATTGCCCAGGCTGGCCTTGAACTTGAGATTCCCTCTGCCTCAGCCTCCCAAGTTGCTGGGATCACAGGCCTGCACAACTGAGCCCAGCTACGATGGCAATTTTCTAAAATTTAACCTGCTATCATGAAGGCTGATTTCCCCACTGTCTGGCACTGCCCAAGTGCCACCATTGTCCCTCCGGCAGTGCTTGCTCCCAGCCTTTTTTGGGGAGACAGTTTACAGGTATTCTGCCCACAAAAATTCTTGGTGAATGGGACTCACCAAGGTGGGCATCCCATGCAGGGTGGTTTTCACACAGTAAGCAAATTAAATTGGATGGGGCAAAGGGTGCAGTGGCACATTTCTATCATGCTGGCTGAGGTAGGAGGATTGCCAATTGGAGGCCAGGCTTGTAAATTTAGGAAGACCCTGTCTCCAAATATAAAAAAGGCTGGAGGTGTAGTTCAGTGGCAGAGTACCCCTGGGTTCAATCCCCAGTATACCACACGCACACATTCACAAACACACACTCACACACATACATACATGTGCACAATACACATAAAAACATTGCTATGGGGTTTTCTGTACCTGTTATCAGTAAGCTTGGTCCTCAGTCTCCTTTGAGTAGTGAGCAGAGGCTCATTCATAGCAACAACTTGGGGTATGATCTCTGCCAAGTCCCCCACCTCGTCTCTTCCCTTTTCCAGCACAAGGGACCCACATCAGTCTGGGTGGGGGAGATGGAAGACAGAAGATGGGCCTCTTCCTTGGGGCTCTTTCTAATTTGGGTTATGACCTAAACTCTGCTCCACCCAGTTCTGGCCTTTCATTTGGGTTCTCCAACTAAATTTGGAAGTTAAAGAGGGGGAAAAATTTCTTTACATCTATCAATCCGCACTAGACCTTAATTCCCCAGTTCTCCTCAAGGCAAGGCCTCTCTTCTGTCTGCTAGTACCAGTGTCAGGAAATACAGGCACTTGGGGAAGACACAGAGGAACTTTTCAAGAGTTATTTCACCTTATGTCAACTCGACTGTCTAAGTCTAAAGGGCCTTTGAAATGCTCCTAAAAAACTACCCCATGAGCTCCAGCCTAGGTTGCTGGCATACTCTGCTGTCCTTTAAAATCCACAGTTAGACTGCATTTCTGGAGAGTTGGCACCCGCGAGGTTAACCTAGCATGACTCCCTGCCCCTCGTGTTGTCACCAACCCCTCTCCACTTCCTCCATTTTTAAAGTGCTAAATGTTCATTTGCTGGCAATTTGCTCTGTGTGGTCTGGCCAAGCAAATATCTATTCAAATCCAATGATGCATCCTGGGGCACTGAAAATCAGTAGCTTGGTGGGATTGGTGGAGGGGGATTTGTGAATTTAATTAGAGGAAGGGGCTTATAAGGAAGGCATCTGAAGAAGGAGGGGGACAGCTCCTCTGGTCCTGGCTAGGACAGTCTAAGAGGCCTCCTCCTCACACAAGGTCTTCCTTTTTCTCTTGTCCCCAGGCCTATGGCTTGGTCTCTTTGTTTCCCTCTCTTCTCTGGTTCTCCCAGCCTAATACCCTGCCTGCTTCTCTCTGGGGCTCCCTATTTTGTTTTATGTCACTTTCCCTCTCTGTGCTATCTAATCCCTGCTACTGTCCCTTTGGCATGTGGGGATCTCTCCATGAGCCCACAGGCCCTTCAGGTGGCTAGAACTCTAATTAACTGTTCCTATGACCCAGGCTAAGTCATAAGCCATTCTGCCTCTCTGTTTGGGCAAAGAAAAAAGAGCAAGTTAATTTTTTAAAAAACAATCATATTAATGAATAATTATCATACAGTAAATAGCACATATTTGATTAGTTTTGACAAATGTACACACCCATGGAATCATCACCATCATCAATATACACATCATCCCAAAAATTTTCCTCACGCCCTTAATAATCCCCTTGTACCATCACACCCAGCCCCACCCACTGCCCTTGCCTCTCCCATCAACCACTGATCTAATTTCTGACATTTATAATTAGTTTATTTTTCATAATTCTTACATCAATGGAATTAGATATCACATGCTCTTTCTCCTCTGCTTCTTTCACTGAGCACAATTAATTCTGAGATCCATCCATGATGTATTTTGTATCAATAGCTCTTTCCTTCTCATTGCTGAATAGTGTTCCATTGTGTGATATGCCAGTTCTGTGTCAGTTCCCTGCTAACGGACACTCTGACATTTGGTTTTTCTCCAGTTTGGGACTATGGTGAAGCTGCTCTGATCATTTGTGTATGATGCTCTGCACGGACGCATGAAGCAGATGACTTCTTAGGGTGCTCTGACCACTTTCTTTTTTCTTTTCTAGGATTGAACCCTGGGGTGCTTAACGACTGAGCCACATCCCCAGCCCTTTTTATATTGTGAGAGAGGGTTCTCACTAAGTTGCTTCGGGGCTGCTAAATTGCTGAGGCTGGCCTTGAACTTGCAATCCTCCTGCCTCAGCCTCCCAAGTCTCTGGGATTACAAGCATGTGCCACCATATCCAGCTTCTGATCACTTTCTTAGCTCAGTAGATGCCCAAGCCTAGATCCAGTTTTTTCCTTGACGAGGGATGAAACTGGCCATTGACTTACTTGAATTTGAATCTTGCTTCTCACTTGTGAGCTTACACAACTCTCACTGTCCTGGTTGGTTGGTTTGGTATCTGGGATTGAACCCAGGAGCACTTAACCAGTGAGCCACACCCCCAGCCTTTTTTTTGTATTTTAATTAAAGACAGGGTCTAACTGAGTTGCTTAGGGCCTCGCTAAGTTGCTGAGGATGGCTTTGAACCTGTGATCCTCCTGCCTCAGCCTCCTGAGCCACTGTGATTACAAGCATGTGCCACCACACTTGACTCCTGGTTTGTTTTATGGGGATAATTGTTCCTGCCTCCTAGGGTTGTCATGCACATTACCTTATAGCACAGATTGGAAGCATTTAGCACAATGCCCAGCACAGAAATGGTAGAATAGTAGCTGTTATTGTTTTGTATGTGCCACTGAGATTTTTAATTTAAAAATTTTACTATTTATTCAATTACCTAGAGGTGACACATGCCAGTTTCACATTTCGTTGATTAAAGCCATGTGTTCAGAGCTAGCAAAGTCCTGCCACATTTCCTTGATTAAAGTCACATGACCAGTTACCATCAAAGAAGACTGAGGACATGCAGTCCTACCTAGTGCAGGAAGACAGAGAGCAGGAAATAATGTAAACAGTACTAATGACTACTACACTAGCCAAGCAACCTTTGAACTAATTTCCTCTTCTGCAAAATGAGGATGATAACAGTGTTGACCTCATTGACTATTATGAAAATTTAATGAGAAAACTTAAACAACACTGTGGTCCAGTGTGGCCATAGGATGAATGCAAGATCTCCTTATCGGCAGCCCCTCAGTGAGGCTGTATTTGTGTACAGCAGAGATCCAGCATGCCAAAGCTCCCTCCTGACTTGTAAACTTCCCTCGGCTTCCAAGTCTCCACCATTGGGTGGTTGACAAATGATGGATAACTTCCTGCAGATCTGCCTCTGCTACTCCTGTGCCTCACACTGATGACCTAGACCAAGCAAATCTCACTGCCATAACTGCCTCATCCCCCAGCCTCATCCACACTCACCTCTGAGATTCCCTATCCCTCCAGAAACTTCATTATGACAAATCCACTAAAGAAGGAACACAGAATCCAGGGAAATGCAAAGGAAATTAATACCTATTTTTGTGCTGAACACCAAGCTGGAGGCTTGACCCATGTTACCTTGGAACAGCCCAATGATGTTGACTGTCCTCATTTTGAGATGCAGGAGCTGATGGCTGGTGCAATTACATCACTAGCATAGGGTTATATAGCTAGTAAGTGGCAGAGCTAGGATTAGAGCCTAGATCTCTGTGACTTAGACCACAGTTCAGCCTCTGGGCTGTCTTTCATTATTTCATTCAGACTGAACTTCTGTCAGAACTATAAACTCACTGAAAGCCCAATCTCAGATGTTTTGCTTTGGGGTCCTATTGTGCTATCATGGAAACTGCCCTGCTCTGGAAGTATAGAGACTAAACTTTCAGTTTTACTGCTCAGCCTCTACGTAACCATACAATGCAACTTTGGACAATCCCTTTATGTCTGTGGGCCTGTTTCTTCATCTGAAAATAAAGGGATGGATTAGGTGACCAAGGGGTTCTTTCTAAGCTGATGGTTTGATGACATGGAGAACTACCTTTGGCCCCAATACTGTGTCAGAAAGCATTGTAAAGTGGAAGGGTGGTGATGGTGGTGAAGATTTCATGTTTGAGGTTATATGGAACATTCTTTAAACCCTAGTTATCACTTGAAACAAAAAAAAAGGGTTTTTTAAAGACCAAAGGGGTGTTTGTAATTCACAACACTTCTCTCCTTTCCTTGCTATTTATAACAAACTCTGGCTTCCTTTGTGGCCAAGTCTGTCTCCTCCTATAACAGAGGAAGTGAGGCTGACCCCATGCCTGAGCTCAGACCTTCTTAGTCTTCAGCCTAATGGACACCCCCTGAGGTTCTGAGCTCCTGCTGTCAGGCAAAACTGGGCTCTTTCTCTAGAAGGACATTGGAGACTATGGCTGGTCATCTGCCAGAGGACAGGTTAAGACCCATTCTCCCATGGAACCAAGCACATCTGCCAAGATGGGGCTAGGGGTTAACACTGAAGGTCCAGAACTCTATCTTCCATTCCCAGAACTTGAGATTGATGCTCAGATTTTGCATATGCCAATGCCCAGTACTTACACTGAAGAAGACAAAACCTGGAGACATTTCTAGTGCCTACATGTATCTCTTAGGTGATTTGATTTCTTCCTATGGGGTTGCTGTTGAGAGCTGGGACGTGCCTGAGAGAGATCTAGGCCAGATGGCTGCCCCAAGTCGCTGCTGGAGTATTTTAACTACAGTAGCGTGGGAGCTTCCTGACTTGGAGAGGGCCCCCCACACCTCCCCCAGGTTCCCATCTGCCCAGACGCCCACAGCTCATGTCAGGAGAAATGATGGAGGCCCCAACCCAAGATGCCTGGGGGAAGGGCCTCAGTTAGGACTAGAGCTGGGACTCAAACTCCAGTCCAGTTTTTGACCCAGAGCCAATGTGTGTGTGTGTGTGTGTGTGTGTGTGTGTGTGTGTGTGTTTGTCAGGCAGAGAGGAAAGTATTGCCTTCAGCCTTCCATAGCTGATTTGAGGAGGAGGGAAGGAAAGAAGAGCAGCTGGAAGGAGGTAGAGGGAGTGGGAATAAATCAGAGGAAGCAGTGGCTGTGCTGAAGCTGGACAGAGACTGAAATGGGCAGGGATTGTCCTAGGCTTCTTCTGATATGTCTAACCTAAATCTCCCAAGCTGCAGTTTAAGCCTCTTTCCTACCTTGAATCCCCATGTTAGCTCCTCACCTAAGGGCAGCAGAGTCAGGAGTCAGTCTGGACACTGAGTTGTCCATCTGGACACTGGGTTGTTCTGCTGCTCCCTGGTAGCCCAGGAGGGAGTTGCTTGAGGTGGTCGAGGTAACCAATATCCCAAGGCCCTGATTCTAGGAAGCCTGAGTTTGCAACCAATGTGCCTCCTTGCTTGTCCCGGCTGGACACTCTGTGGCTTGGAGGGTTGCAGAGGGGGTGGGCAGTGGCTCTGTCGGCATTTCCCAGAAGTCGAACTGTGAGTCAGAAGGGTCACTTACTGCCGGAAGTTAGAGCAGACCTCCTGCAGGCAGGAAATCTGAGTTGGGCCCCAAAGAAGCCCAGAGATGGGTGGGCAGGAGAGCAGTTTTGCAAAATGCAGCATTCCCATTTGGGAGGGCTAAGCTTGGAGGCTGTTGTGCCTGTAAGAAAAACATAGGCTAGCCCAGCTGCCATCCTCATGGAACTTGCTTAGAGGTGATCTGGGGAGTCCAGAACCACATGCACAAATTCAAATCCTGAGTCTGTTGCTTATATGCTGGATGAGACTCAGTTTCCCCATCTGCAAAATTGAAAAGGAATATTAAAGTCTAGCTCACAGGTATGAGGATGAAATAACATGCCCATGAAGTACTTTGTGTTACTCTGCTCTCTACCCTGCTCATTTTGGTTGGAAGATGGTGAGACAATGTCCAAGATCTGACTCCTCAACTCTGCTAGTCTCTGGCTCTGGGAGTGTTCAAATGTTAGTAAGGGGTTCAAGATCTCACCAGGACCCCCTTACCACAATCTTGGGGGTACTACTGCTGACAGTGGCCTTCTATTTGCCCTGTTAGCTTGATCTTGAAATCTGCTGTTGAAATTATCTGTTTTTTGGTTTGAACTTAATAGGTCAAACCACACAGGGATCTGGGCTCCTGGATGGAACAGTGATGTGTGGGGTGGGTGGAGAAGACACGACAGGAAGATGGAACCAACAGATAAATCCTCTGACCCTAACCCACATCCTTACCAAAATCTCTGATATGGTTTCATCATCAGAGGGTGATGCAAGAGGCTTGGAGTCAGACTCCCCTTCTTCCCCTCCCCCAGAGATCTCAACTCACATCTGGAGCTGCAGCTGGGTCCTCCTCTTGGGCCCTATCCAGGGGAGGGAGCTGGGTGAAGTGAGAGAAGGGAGGGCAGCTGGTGAGGGGCCTTGTGAATGGCCCCAATGTTGGGAGTTGGAGGGCAGGGAGGAGGAGTCCAGTCTCAGAGGGAGGAGAGGTGGACTGGACAGGGAATTGTGACTTCACAGCACTGGTCTCCTCCTCCATAACTGCCCTGTGTTAAAGTCTCCATGGCACCCCCTTGTCCTTTATATTCCTTCCTGCAGGCAGCTGCACTCTCCGCCTTCCCTTCCCACCCACTTCTCCACCCAGCCTCTCTATCCAGGTGCCCTTGGAGTTGAGTGCCCCCTTTGTTCCCTCCTCTTCCTGGGGCATCTTAGGCCTCCCACACTGACCCCTCTGCCCCCACTACCACAACAAGCAGAGTGTAAGCCAGGCCCAGTGGGTCATTTGTAGGTCATAAAGGTCAATGGGACTGTGGTCTAAACGTATGGAGAGGCTAATCTGAGCTAGGAGTCTGGCCTGAAATTTATCAAAAGATGGGCTTAAATGTTGCAGGCTGTAGCCGGGCGCGGTGGCGCAAGCCTGTAATCCCAGCACTTAGGGAGGCTGAGACAGGAGAATCAGGAGTTCAAAGCCAGCCTCAGCAAGGGCGAGGCACTAAGCAACTCAGTGAGACCCTGTCGCTACATAAAAAAATAGGGATTGGTGGTCGAGTACCCCTGAGTTCAATCCCCAGTACCAAAAAAAAAAAAGTTGCAGGGTGGAGGTGGGGGGAAATTTATTTAGGCATTAGCAAGAATCCCCTTCACTAAAGGTTGGCGAACTTACTGGAATAAATGCAGAAGGGAAGCTTTCCTGGCTCTTTCAAACTGTAAACCGCTAATCACTGTGGGATGCTTTGAAGCAGCGCTCTGCCCAGAGGCCAGGGTTCTTACCCGCGCTTAGCCACTAACTCGCTGTGTGACCTTGGGTAGTTCCCCTCTTTGCATATTTCCTCATTTATGAAAGGAAGGTCCCATTGAAGCTGAGGTTCTGCGACTCCTAGGATCCAGACTCCTGTGTGGTTGGCTTCTCCTTCAACCCCCACACGCCCAATTTCTCCCGCCCCCAGCAACCCGGTGGACTCCGGCCAAGAGGTCCCTTTAAAGGCTCAAGTCCCGCCCCTGCTCCTCTTTGGGGCCTTCGATTGGTGGCTGCAGGGTGGGGCGGGGCCCTGCCCGACTCTGCCGGGCTCGGGGGCGGGTCCTGGGCCGGGTCGGCCCCCGCCCCCTTTGTTCGCGCTGCGGCGGGAGGTGGTGGCCAGGGTGGGAGGTGTGTGAGCGCGTGTGCCGCGCCGTGGGGAGCTGCGGGTCGCGCTGCCGGCTGTCAGCTAGCTACGCGCCGCTACCCGATGGCTCCAGGAGGTGTGCTGGACCGACCCCGGGGGGCCGGCAGTGGGTAAGCCCCTCTGCCTGTCGCCCGCGAGCATGACACCTCCAGCCTCGGCGACAGTCTTCGCCAGCAGTGCCCGCGCTCCCGCCTCCGGCAGCCGCAGCCGCTGCCTTGGGCATTGGCCCCCGGACCCCCGCCCTTGATCCACGCCCAGACCCTAGCGTCAGAAGACCATGGCTGGCCAGGGGGACTGCTGCGTCAAGGTGGCGGTCAGGTAGGGACCGACAGCGGGGGAAGGGAGCATGAGCAGAGGGGGCTCAGGCTTTGTCTCGGGTGGGCTCGGAGCCGGGGGCACGGACATCGCTGGAGCTGGAGCCCGCACTCCCGGAGGAGGGGCCGGCGTGGGCCGAGCTGGAGCGCGCCGCTAGCTGGCCCGGCTGCCGCAGGGGAGCGGCGGCCCGGCGGACTGCTGGAAGGTGGCTTTGTTTGGGTGGTTAATTTCGGGCCCCTCTTGGGAGGCTTTAATGATCAGAATATCGAATAAACAAGGAAATCCGGTATTTCACACCCAGCCCTGGCCCAGGGCGTCTGTGTGTTTCCTCTTCGCCTCCCCACGAGGCTGCTGTCTCATAGCGGGATATTGGAAGGGAAATTTTTTTTCACCCTCAGCTACCCCAGTCAGCTAGTCCTGTGCTCTTGATCCGGCTAGCCAAGGCAACACACCCTCCGAGATCGTTCTGCAGAGATCAGTTGTGAGACCACGGAAGGGCTGGAATGGTGCCTTGGCCAAAGGTGGAGAGTCAGTGGAAAGAACCCTGCAGGGCCTGCCCCAAAAGGAGATGGGGTGAGAGGAGGGGGAGTTAGGTGTACTTGAGGGGCTACCTTTGAGAGGACAGGAGGGTGTGACCCTGGCCCATCCTCTGGCACTCGGATGAAACTGAGCAGGGGAGGGCTGTGTAAATTTTTCTTGGGGTTCCATTCCTGGTAGCTCTGGGACTTGAAGTGATCTGACAGAAATTAGGCTGGGAGAGGGCATGCCTGGGTAGTTCTGTTGGGAGGGGCACACAGAGGTACAGCGACAGGAAATACTGCAAAGTTGAACCATCTGTGTTCTTTGTGCTGGGTGGAGATGCTTTACACCACACTGCCTCTCCCTGTTTTTATTTGGGGGTTTTCTCTTTGAGAAGGTTGTATTAGAATACCAATCTGAGACTTCACCAAGGCAGGCATGTAGAGAGGCTTTGCCCCAGCCTTGTATGATAGGGGGAGTGGAGGGTTCCAGGTCTAGGGTGGGTCCCTGAGGCAGGGTTCCAGATCCCTTGGGTCAGAGATGACCCAGATTCCAGGGGTCCTGGGAAGTTGCTTCTAGACAGGGCCAGAAATAGCAATGGATAAAGGTCCCACTTCCTGTCCCAGGGCAGATGCCCCAGCCACCTGGACAGTCCTCTGCAACCTAGAGAGGAGGCATTGAGGCTGATCCCAT
Organism: Geosciurus inauris; assembly: GCA_004024805.1. Lineage (NCBI taxonomy): Eukaryota > Metazoa > Chordata > Mammalia > Rodentia > Sciuridae > Geosciurus > Geosciurus inauris. The sequence continues at coordinate 168,691 of PVHX01001838.1, forward strand.
ATCTGGGGCTGAGGAAGGGAGATTGAGGCCCTGCACCCTTGCACCCCAGGCAGCATTCAGAGCATCACTTGAGTGCAGCCTTCCTGGCTCCTGACAGCCTGAGACAAAGAGGAGCCCTGCAGGTGCCTGGTGGGCTGACTGGGGCGGGGCTAGGCTGTCGCCGGGGCTGACATTGCAGCTAGAGCCCTTGGAGGTCGAGAGAGGGAGGTCCACGGGTGGGGGGTGGGAGTGAGAAATGTAAATATGGCATCTGCAGCAGATGGGGAGAGTCCGAGCGCCATAAAAGGGAAATGAAGCTCCAACCCCCATCCAGTGTGAACCAGGGCTGGGAAGGAAGGGGCTTGGGGTGCCCCTTCCAGGGGGGCTTTTCTTTAGACTCCATCTTGCAGGAGAGAACCAAACAAAGGCCCTCCACCTTTGTTCAGTGTCCCCAGCCTGGACTGGGGCATGGTAAGATGAGGGACTCCCTCCAGGGGGAACATCAGGGGACAGCACATTGTGTCAAGGTTGAGAAGCTGGTACTCCCTTCACATTATCAGAATAATCCTGGGGCCCTGTCCACAGAGAAGGGATTGTACCTGCTCTCTGCACCCAGTTCTTTAGGGTGATCTTGTCAGTCAGATTGTCCTGGTTCCTGAGGTTCCTCAGGCCTTGCCTTGAGTTGCTAATCTGGAAGGAAGCATTTGGGGAATCCAGCATCAAAGGAGACAAGCTTTCAGGGCCTCCTGGAAGGTAAGGGCCCCGCCCACTTCTCCTGTCCGCCTCTGGCTCCAGCTCGGCTTTAGCGCCCAGCCCGGCACACGCCAGACCTCAATGGGCAGCCGGCCGTGGAAGGCAGACAATGCCTGGACAGAACCCAGTTTCTAATCAGAGAGCTGAGGGTAGGACTGGGCCAAGGCTGGGTTGGGAGGGGGAGCAGATGGTGCCAGTGACGAGCCATAGGGGGAGTTCTCCTTGTTTTGGATTGTCCTACCTTCTGCCCCTAGAAACGACTCTACTCGTGCCACCTAAAGGACTGGGTGTGGGGCTGCAGTCAAGTAGAGCACTTATGAGAAGGGCCAAGGATTTGGAATTGCCTAGACCTACTGCTTCTCCAGGGCTTACTACCTCCTGCCAGGTTCAGCTGTCTTTCTGACTTCCTGGAAGTCCTTTGTCCCTAACTGAAGCCTTTCTGAATTCCCATGAGATTATCTTGTGGTAAACCCTGGAGTCCAGTTCTTTGGACAGGCAGGACAGGATTGAGACAGACTTGGTCTGTTGGGTGTGCTTAAGAAGGGAGGTCCAGGATGTTCTACTAGGTGAAGTTCCAGGCCCTGGGCTCTTAGGCTCTAATCTGGGATGAGGATCAAAGCTGGCCATCTGCAAAGTGCTGCTTGGAGGGCCTAGGCTCTGGAAAAACTAGAAGAGGAAATTTGCAGGACCTGGGGCTTCAGGATGAGGGGGAAATGTCCAGGTGTGTGCAGGCCCTCAAAGCCCCACCCCATTGCCTCCCCAGCTAGGTGGAGTCTGGTCCATCTGCTCCTGAACTGGGGCTAGTCAGCTTTTTACCAAGGGATTCCTAGGACAGTCCCTCAGGCCTGCCCTCTGATCCCCTTATCCATTAATCCCCTTGTACTATAATGACTCTTGACTTCCTGGGCTGGAACTAGAACTGGCCTTTACCTGGGAGTAGGGGAGGAGGATATGTAGCACAGCTAGAGAGGTGAGGCTGAGCAGCAACCTGCCTCCAGCTGCAGAAATACAGGCCTGACAAATGTTAAGAAATCCAAGTTGGCGAAGTCAAAATTGGGGAAGGAAGCCAAGTCACATGGTGAGTTTATTTAAAACCTTTTCAAGCCCCCAGCTCTGAGCCCCCACCATGAGGGGACCCCTTAGTGTTGCCTAAGGCCCTCCTGCTTATCTCTGCCTGGCTTCCCTAAGCTTCCTTCCTTTAGTCTGCTGGGGAGGGGGAGGTGCCTTGGTCAGTCCCACATCCATCCGTTGAGACTATGGGGTTGAACAGGGTAGGGAGAGGATTGAGGGGAACACCAGTGGGGGACCCAAGGGACAACGTTAGACTGGACCCCTGTCCTCTCCCATTTGTTTCTCTAGCTGCAACTATTTCCCTAGTTCCAGACTACTCTGAAATCTTGGTCAGTGACGATCTAAATTTTCAATCAAGAGCATTATGGGTTTGGGAGAGATGGAGCGAGAGAAGACAACTGAAAAAACTGTGTGGAGGTGGGGATGTGGGTGCCTTCAGGGTCCCAAAGCCATTCAGAGCCAATTGATGCCAGTTGCATCTTGTGCTTTCCAGTTTGCAGATATGGGAAACTGAGGCCCAGACAGGACCTCAGGGTTGTGTGGAGACCTGAGAGTCTTGGTGGTGGCCTCCTGCTGCATTATCCTGCGGCATTAACAGGGCTTACATCATCACAAGGAAGTAGAGTGTAGTAACCACAGGCCCCGGAAACCGCCCCTCCTCCACCACTCAGCCGGTATGCTTGATTGGAGCTCAGCTTTTGAAAAAAAGAGTGGGGCTGGGGCTAGGACCCAGGAGGTGATTGAGGTGACACATGCCTGGCACTCTTACTCTTATAGCTCAGGGAGCAAAGGGTAGGATTGGAGCCAATGCAATGTAGCTGCTGGACGGGTCATAGGTCCCTTTCCCTGTTTGTCCTTCTGGGCCTCAGTTTTATTCACTGGAGAAAGGGAACACCTGGTTTGTTCCAATTTGTTCATTTGTATAGAGCAGTGGTTTGAATAAAGTAGAAGGCATGTAATTCTTTTTTTTTTTTTTTTTTGTAGCAGGAATTGAACTGGGGGGCACTTGGCCACTGAGCCATATCCCCAGCCTTTTGTATTTTTTAGAGACAAGGTCCCACTGAGTTACTTAGCACCTTGCTTTCTGCTGAGGCTGGTTTTGAACTCATGATCCTCTTCTCTCAGCCTCCCGAGCCACTGGGATTACAGGTATGCACCACCACACCCAGCAGCATATAATTCTTAGAGTAAACAAAATACAGATAGACTCCTGCAGAGTCAAGTATGAATAAAATGTTTAAAAAATAAGCCCTAACTTAAGTGTACCTAAGAAGTATCTCCCTAGTTTTAAGCAGTAGTGAATTATTGGGTAAAGTGAATCCACCTATTTATTAATTGAGAGCATAAAGCCTGCTGTGGTGGAAAGGAGATTGAACTAGGAAGTGGCTTAGCACTATGATTTATTGAATCCTTACTTTGTGCCAGGCACTGTGCCTGCATTATCCCATTACACCCACCAAGTGACTGAGGCTACTCCCATTTGTACATGAGTGAACACAGTGGCAGATGCAGCAGGCTAGATCTGAACTCAGAGCACTCCTCTTTGCAAGCTTGGGGCTCCTCAGACTGCTCTAAGCCACCCCCAGTCCAGCTGCTGATTGGCTAAGTGCTCTGGTCTCTGCTTCAGTTTCTTCGAATGCTTTACTCTGAACACAATTGCCCTGGAGGAGAATATGGGAGAAGCGCACATCGCTGTGCAGCTGTGTGGCAAGGGATTTGCCTTATGGAGTTGCTTGGCATGGGGATGCCCACCACTACCGTGGCCCTAGTTCCTAAATCCTTGTGGTTTCCTTTGGGTTTGGGGAGTCCCTGCCTCCCCATTCTCTTGGCACTCTCTAGAGGAGGAGGTCCTGGGGTTGCCAAGTCTCCTCCTCCTGCCACTTTCCTTCCCTAGCCAAAAGTCAGAACCCCAGGCGTCCTGGGCCTCCTGGCCTCTGATTTTACCCTCTGGACAGCCTTGCAATTGAAGGCATTAAGGAGGGAAGCAGTGTCTTCCTGCCCCTCCCCTTAGAACAGCTGGAGGGAGCACTTCCAGGAAAGGAACAGGGGTAAGACGGATCCACACCCCCCATCCTATGGAGAGGGGAGAGGGAGGTTCTGGGTAAAGCCCCAGAGTGGCAGCAGTGTGGACTGCAGTGTCCTGTTCTCTGGAGGACTCCCTCTTTCACCTCCAGCTGCTCTGGGGCGTGGAAAGAAGGGCATGCCATGGTCCCTGTCCCCAGAAGCTTGAGTCCCAGTGCCTCTCTCTTCCTGGTGGAAGGCCACTATCCCAGCTGGTGGTGGAAGCTGCCTGTCAGTCCTTCCTCCAGGCTGGGCTGGGCTGACCTGAGGCTGAGTGAAGGTGCACCAGGAGAGCCTGCTAGTTGGGGCAGGGCCTGGGCCGGTGGGGCTCCCCACCCTCACCCTCCACAGCCAGCCAGCCAGCCAGCTGCCTGTTGCTCTGCATTCCTCAGCAGGGGAGCATCCCCAGGGTCCAGTCCCCACTGAGCTGTCCCCCACCAGATGCAGATGCCGTCACAGCTCTGGGCTCTGGGCTAAGCCAAACTGCAGGTCTCCAGGGAGGTCATGGGAAACCCCTGCCAGATGCCCCATGGTGGGGGTGGGACTGCAAGAGCACAGCTGAGGCAGCACAGGCACTTCCCTGAGCTGGGCTTGCCCTTCCCAGGCCCCAGAGACAGAGGAGTCAGTCCATGGCTCAGGAAGCTCCTGGTGCTGCTCTCAGCTGGGTCTGTGCAGCCAGCCTGCCAGCCCAGGGCAGGCTGGGGGTATATCCATCGCAGGACAGGGAATGGCCCTTTCTCGAAGCCTGTCTGCATCCCGCGCCCTGCTGCTGACACCACATCCTGTCTTCTTGCTGTATCCTCCCCAGAGCCTGGTTTCAGCCTCTCTGGGGAGTATTCCTGATGCCCTAGAGGGCAAAGGGAAGGAAGACCCTCCCCAAGTTGCCTCATACCTTAACACCCCTCCCATTTGCCTGCCTGTCCCTGGTATTACTCAGGAGTCCGTGGACAAGACTCTGAGATGAACTGAAAGAGTATGGTCAAGCACATCCCTGAGGACAGATCCCTGAGAGTTCCAAACCCCATGTGTGGGGTTGACACCCCAAGACCTCCTGTAGGTTTTCTTTGAGTGTTGCTCCCTCCTCATGCTCTCAAGACCATGTTCAGGGGCAAAAGTCAGGCAGAAGGGGTTGACAGACCCCTTTCATTGGGCCTGTCAGGGCCTCATAAACCCATGCCCTTTGGCCCCACTATACAAAACCTTCTTGTGTAGGGGTTCAGAGCCAGCCCCTGTCTTTTCCCTGAAGGCAGCTGCAGGAAGGCTGGGCTGGGGGCAGTCTGAGAGGCTAGGGAAAGGTCCAGCAGGATGGCAACAAGACCCTCAGGCTGTCACAGGGATCTGGTGGCTCTGCCCCCACTTTCCCAGTGCAGCTAAAAGGGTCAGTACCCCAAAGTGGATCTTGCTACCCTGACTGATAGATGCCTGGCTTCTGTGGGAAGGTGCCTTGTCTTGGCTCAGTCAGCAAAAGCCCCCTGGTGTCTTGGAGCCAGACTCCCCAGAGAGAGCAGGGATTTTACTTTCAGCTGCCTTCCCCAGAACTGGCACGCTGCCATGGGGAGGAGAAGGAGGAGGAGGAGGAGAGGGTGCTCAGTAAAGCGGGGAGCGATGTCCTCTTTCTGCTGCTGAGGAGCAAGGAGCGCTGCTGTGCTCTGGCAGGGAAGCAGGCTCCTTGCTTCCCAGGCCCCAGGCCTCAGCTTCCTTAATGACAAAATGGGGAAATGCTTTCCCAACAAGCCACTCATGGCACCGCTGGCAGCTGTTGGTGACATCAGCCCGGGAGATTCTCTGAGGGGATCGGTTTTCTCCAGTCCGAACTCTCTCCTGCCCTGGTGCAGAGTTGCTTGGGGGATGCAACAGGACTGGGCAAGGGCAGGATTGGCTGGAATGCCATCTCCACCATTACAAATTGTGTGACTCTCAGTTGTTAAATCTCATGTGTGAGCCTCCTTAACTGGGGCACATACCCCTTGCTTCCCAAGATTGTCACAACACATTACCCATGTGCATAAATGAGCTGGGCCCCTATATTTTCAACAAATAGTAGATATCGCCCTTATCAGATGAGGCCTGGGAGGCAGAAGATGCATGGAGGAAGAAGACTCCAGACTCCTCCAGGCTTTCCTGTCCAGGTTTAACAATCGTTGCAGGCAGGAAGTTCTTTTTGCTGGCTTGCCTAAATCCCTCCTGCTGTAGCTAAGTTCCCTTTTGATCTTGCCCTGTCACTGATGAGGAAGAGCTGGCCCCTGGCAGGTTACAACATGGCAAAATGACACGGTGTGCTGGCAAATGAAAGATCATACGGTTCCTCTCTGTGTCCTTTCTCTACCTCTGCCCCCAAAACAAACACACACACACACACACACACACACACACACACACACACGCAGACATGCACACATTTCCACCATGGAGGATACAACACTTGCCTGGCCCTCTGCCCCTGCCATCCTGGTTGAAGTCAGGTGTGCTGATTTTGGACTGGACATGAGGAGGGAAGTGATAGAATCTGGCCCAACTTTACTTTTCTCCTCAGGCTTTGGTGGAGCACACCCAGAGACTGACTGGCCTCTGGGGGCTCCATTTTAGGATTCTAGAAAGGCATTAAGGATCTTGTTGGAGCAAAGAGCAGATATGCTTTTAACCCCTGAAGCTTTTTTGGAAGGATCTAGTTATGTTGGTTATTTTGGTCATTTGGGAGGTGAGTCTAATCCAGGTTTCTTGTTCTGAAAGTCTTTGACATAGGGCCTGGGAAGACGGTGTCCCTTAGCCTGGAAGTCCCCAAGTCCAAATTACACACAAGTGGGCAGCTGCGTACATGCTAGGTCTCTCAGGTTCTCCTCTGGATGGAATCTTCAGGGCTGAGAGCTAACGAAGGTGATCTTCATAGAAGACCTTATTCCTTATTAGCTATGTGACAGTGAGCCAAGTTACTTAATTTCTCTGATCCCTCCTTTGTAAATTAGAGGCAAAAATGGCAACTTTAGAACTAAATGATATGTAGTGGCTTAACTGCAATCAGCATCCTAAATAGCGCCTAGCTAGAGGCAGCCTGCTCCCTGAGGACCATGGTGGGTACAGTATAGCAAAGATGCTTCAGGAGTCACAGGCTGTGCACTATCTTTGTAAACATTTTCTAGGATTATGGAACCGTTCGTAGTTATCTTAATGTCACAGCCTGTTACTTCTCATCAATGAGAAATAAGACCCTTCAAGTGCAAAGAACTGGGGGCTCTTAGGGGCCTCAGAATAAGATTTGGGGGGCAGGTCAGTTAGAATGAGGGAGCAGCCCTACCCAACTGATTGGGTGAAACTGATTTCATCTAAGAAGCTGAACTAATTCCTGCAAGCCCAAGGTCACTGGGAGGAGTTTCTGGGAGGGGTGATTGGCCGGCTTTGCCTGATGTCACTAAAGAGGGTTGGAGGTGAGGCTGGCAGTCCCCATCCTCCTCCTCCTCCTCCTCCTCTGTGGGGCTGGGTGTGGGGCTCCAGGCACGTGCCCGGATATGCCCAGTTGTTACCTCTACAGAGGAAGTTTTCTATCCTTGGCAGTGTCTCAGCATCCACCGCCCCCAGCCTGCCTCCTCCCTGTCTCCTCTGTCCTGTCCTCCAGGCTCCCCAAAGAGCTGAGGAACCGCTGAGCTCAGCTCTTCCCGCAGCCCTAGGCCGCGACTCGCAGCCTTTGTCCGCTGGCGGCGGCGGCACCGAGCGGGCGGGGTTGGGCCCGGGAGGAGGGGGCTCCCAGCCGCCCGCGCGTCCGTCGCCGCGTTTGCTCGATTCTCGGGGGGTGGGGGACCGCTTCCCACATCACAGCAGCCCCTGCTCAATTGTGAGCGGAGGAAGCTCAGCGACCTCGCCGCCGGTGCCAGATCCTGCCTCTGAAAAGCTCTGGGCCCTTTTCTCCTCGCTCTCGCCAGCTCTCACCCGCCGCTCAGCCTGCGGGTTGCCAAGTGGCAAATAGGCAGGCTCTGTTCTGGGGGATTCCGGGGCCTTTTTGAGCCCGGCAGCCCTGCCCGCCAGCCTTCCCTCCTCGCAGGATCTTCAGAAGGAATGGAGGGGGCGCTGAGACTTGGGGGTGAGATGATCCTGGGTGGGTTTCAGGCGACCCTGGGCAGAAATGTCACAGGATCTTTGGGCCACGTACAGAAAACAGGCAACTGGCCTGAGGGCTATAGTTTGCCAATTTGAGGTTTTTGTTTTTTGTTTTTTAATTTATCTTGATTACTTAGGGTTTCTTTGATTCCCTTGCCTGCTTAAATTTTGTGCTGAAGGAACATTCCCCACCCTAGTCATGGCTCTGTTCATAGCTCCTAGGGCCCATGGGTTCCCAGAGACACTCCTGACCCTTCCCCATGCACCAGGGTTAAGTGGTTCCCATCCTTGCCACCCTACTTTAAGGGGAACTCTCTTACCTGGAGCAGGATGGGTCATTGCTCCATTGACAGCAGCCCACATAAGCGATCTCACTCACAGTGAGACCCGGTGAAGAGGCTGCCCGGGGGCAGGGGTGATGGAGTTCTTAGAAAGTTAGAACTGGGAAGATCTCTAGATAACCCAGGCGAAGTCCAGAGTTATATGCCACAAGAGATCAGAGGCTGGGTAAGGACCAGCCCTTCAGGTTTGACTTCTCCCCTAGGCAGGGTGTGGTGAAGAATGCTGCCCTGGATGGTGAGCCCTAGAAGACAGGGCAGCCCAGTGCCCAGCCTGCACCTGTGTGGACGAATGTGTAGGACTCCTGCCTCTGATGGTGCTGCTGGGGAGGAAATGTCTTTAGTGATCTGGGGATTGAGAGTTTTCTGGGTAGGATGTTGCCAGGAAAGTGCAAGAGCCTTTGTAGTCAGCTAGAGCCGGAATTGATGCCCGCTTCACTGTATGTACTGTGTGTGCAACTTAACCACTTCGAGTCTCTTCTTTCCTTTCTGAAAAATGGATCTTGAAGCCCCTAGCTAAGAGTATCACTTAAATAAGGTAATCTGAGGGGCTGCCTGGCCCAGCATGAGCACACGGAATGCATCCAGGAAATCATCCTTCTTTGCTTCCATCCATGGCTATTCATTCAGTCTCTGGGATGGACAGTCTCTCCCGCTTTTGGAATTAGTGACTCATCCAGAGCCTATGTCCTCTGTCTGCCAGCTGGTACTTGTTTTTCTGGGTGACACTGCTCACCCACTTGTGCCCTAGTAAAGTACCTGGTGCTTAGAATGGGCCACCTTGGGGCTTTATTGCTCTCTTCAACCACAGAGAACTCCACATTAGGATGTGCTGGGCCAACAAAGGGTCCCAGGGTGAATACCAACTAATCCTACGACTCTTGAACCCTAAAACCCTGGAGTGCCCTTGTCTGCATGCTCCCTCCCAGACTACTCTTCTGCTGACTCTCTCCATTCTCCAGTCTGGGTGGTCTGGGGGCTAGTTACCCAAGGAGAGGCTGCCCCTCTCATTGAAAGGGCTCTGACTGGGGCTGCTGCTCCCTCTTGCCTGCTCCTACTGTCTCTAGGGATGCTGATTTGATTTGCTCCAATCACCAGTGTTGCCATCTGCCTGCAGTAATTAAATGGTATTTGAACTGGATCCAGAAATCCCATCGCAGGCAGCCACGTGGTGTGGAGGGTGTCCTCAGGAGCTTGTGCTTGCCCACACAGCTCGAGGGTCCTCAGAGGCTGCTTGGGCCAGAACCTTGCTTCACCTGGCAATATCCAAATGTCCTGGGAGGAAATGCCCTGGTCTCAGGTCCCATAGCCCCAGGACAGAGCAAGGTCTGAGGTCCTGTCTGATAGCCTGTGCAGTGCCTTATTCCTCTGTCAGAGGTTGCTGCCTAAACTCTCCCTGAGTATGAGACTCTCCTTTGACCCTCTGAGCCCTGGTCCTTATAGACAGTGTAGTGCAGGACCATCACAGGGGAAGTATATGCAGACAGCCTGAGCTCAAACTGGCTCCTTACTATCTGTGACTCTGAATGACACCATCCCCGATTCCTCATCCATAAATGGGGTTGTCATGAGTTAGTATGTGTCAATACACAGATGCTGCTTGGCATACACTGAGAGCTCAGCGTATGAGCTGCCATTATTAATGTAGAGGTAAAAGTCAAGATAGGAGTCTTGCTGACCTTGAGGTCTGTTGGGAGACAGGGTTCTGGTCTGTAGGTCCAGAGAGGGGGACGAGCAAGAACCAGGCACAGTGGCACATGCCTATAATCCCAGCTGCTCAGGATGCTGAGGTAGGAGGATCGCAAGTTCAAGGCCAGCCTCAGCAACTTAGCAAGGCCCTAAGCAACTTTGTGAGGCCCTGTTTCAAAATAAAAAGTAAGAAGGGCTGACAATGTGGCTCAGTGTTTAAGTGTCTCTGGCCTCAATCCTTGGTACAAACAAAACAAAACAAAAAACCAGCTTCCAGTCAGAAACCAATTCAGGTGGGAGACTGAGAAGCAAGTTTCTCACTTCATCTTGGCCCAGGACAGCTGGATAAGGATAGCAACTTCCTTGGGCTTCCATTCCTTTCTGGTAAGAGCCACTCCACCATAAGGACCTATTCACACCTCAGAGAAAACACTTCTAAAGAAAGCCCAGACACCCACATGCAGGTGTGGAATCAGATGGGGAAATAATTGCCCCCTCCCCAAGAATTTCCCTGCCTCCCCAGTCCACTCCATTAAAGCCAAGTGCAGGTAACAGTTTCAGGTGAGCACCTCACTGGCCTGTACTTCTGAGTGTGCCAGCGGGGCTGGGGCCAGGACAGGGATGGGATGGCAGCTTAGAGGTCCTGGGCTCTGTGACTGGGCGCCTCTGGGCCCTGAGTAGGTGCTGGCCTGGCCCCTCTCATTCTTTTCTTCTCTTGGTAAATGTTGGCTTAGGGAGAGGGAGCCTGACAAGCAGCTCATTGTGAGTGCCTGGCCAACAGGGCTGGCTTGTGCAAGCCCATGGGCACTAGAGCCTAAACCCCCCTTTACTTTAGGGTGTTGGGGGATGCTTTCAGCCAGGCTCTTCACACGCATGCTCACTGACTCATGCTTGGTTGCCATGGGGATCTCGTCATGGTGGTAGCTGCTTGGAAGAGGGAAGAAGGGGTAAGTGATGGAGACAGTTCTGCCCATGACTGGCTCCCTAGTCAGTCCTGATGCCACTTACTATCCTCTGTATGAGGGAGCCTGCCAGGATCTGAGATGTGGGCCCACCCTGTGGCTGGCCTGGTGTCCTTTCTAGAGGTGCCTGCCCTCTGCAGGAAGCGTTTAACTTGGCCTGAGATGCCACATTCTGCTTTGTCTGGCCCCTCAGCTCCTGGAGGGAGCCAGACCTGGTGACTGTGAATGTCCACCAGGCTCTGGCATCTGGGAAGGGGGCTGTTGGGCTGGAGGACCCCTTGCATCCCCCACAGGCCTTGGCAGAGGTTCTGGCCCCCTTCAGAACTTGGCCCTGACTTAGGGGAATGTGACCCAGAACCAGGCCTGTCCTTCTGTTCCCTGCCCTGGCCATGAGCTTTGCCTCAAAGACAAGTATTCTTGCTCAGAAGGGTGTTGATCTCCAAGGTCCCCAGTCCAGCCAGGACTGTGTGCTTTCTTTCTTTTCTTTTTTTTAAGGCAGGGGGAATTGGAAATTGATCCCAGGGGTACTTTACCACTGAACTACATCCCTAGTCCTTTTTATTTTTTATTTTGAGATGGGGTCTCACTAAATTGCTGAGGGTCTTGCTACTGTTTCTGAAGCTGGTCTCAAACTCACAATCCTCCTGCCTCAGCCTCCTGTGTCACTGGGATTACAGGAATGCACCACCACATCTGGCAGGACTATGTGTGTTCATGCCACACAGACCTGGATCTGGCTTCATCCCTTGCCATCATACAACCTTGGACAAGTCATCTGAACTTTCTCAGACTCAGTTTCCTCATGTGTTAAATCAGGCAAATAAATAATAGATCTCACACAGGTTTTTAGTGAAGAATATGTGGATTAATTTATATAAAATATTTTAGAGATAGACTCAAATGTATACTTAGTGCTCAATAAATTTTAGCAATGGCTGTTTGCGGAGATAATGTTTTTATTACTATGTTACTGAAGCTGTCCTCTGTGAGCTCCTCCCTTCCCTTCCCCTCTGCCAGCGCCTGGCATGAAGGGGAGACTGGGCAGGTAATGTGAGGGAGGAGGGCCTAAGCCAGGGATTTTCTATCCTGAGCAGGATCCGGCCCCAGCTATCAAAGGAGAAGATTGAGGGCTGTCACATCTGTACATCCGTCACCCCAGGGGAGCCCCAGGTCCTACTGGGGAAGGACAAGGCCTTCACCTATGACTTTGTCTTTGACCTGGACACTTGGCAAGAACAGATCTATTCGACCTGTGTGAACAAGCTCATTGAGGGCTGCTTCGAGGGCTACAATGCCACAGTGCTGGCTTATGGGCAGGTAAGCCACCTCCACCCCTAATAGTGGACACTCCAACTTTGGTCTCCCCTTATCTGTTGGGGAAGATAGCCCCACCTTCAGAGCAATTGAGACACAACTACATGGTTTTGTCTGTTGTCTGAGGACGTGGCTGTGCTGCGAGCTAGCAGGAAGGCTAGGAACAGCGAGTGACTTCCATGCTGGTGCCTCCGCCTCTGGAGGGTGCTGGGTAACACCCTCCTTCCATCTTTGCCAATGCAGACGGGCGCCGGGAAGACGTACACCATGGGCACTGGCTTCGACACGGTGACGTCAGAGGAGGAGCAGGGCATCATCCCGAGGGCCATTGCACACCTTTTCGGGGGCATCGCCGAGCGCAAGCGACGGGCACAGGAGCAGGGTGTTGCTGGGCCCGAGTTCAAAGTCAGCGCTCAGTTCCTGGAGGTACTGTGGCCTCATAGGGTAGGCAGGAGGGATAGACAGGAGGGAAACACGGTATACCACAAGACCACGGAAGCTGGGTCCTCCTCCAATGCAGTGAGGTAGCCCAGGGAGTCATGGGGGCATCTGTGAGTTCCTTGCTGCTAGAAGTCCCCAAGCAAGGACCAAAGGATCATTTGGAAGCTTTGAAAAGTTTCCTACATCAGATGGTGAGGAGTCAATGACCTGTAAATCCTGACTGATTCTAGTTCTGACACTTTAAGCCATGTGACCTTGACCATGTCATTTCACACTCTGAACTTCATGTGCGAAATGGGGGTGATGTCCACTTCCTTAGGGTTGGCGAGGGTGCCGTGGAAGCGTATCACTTGCGCATGGTAACAACTTTGGTTCTTGCCTTCCCTCTGGCCTTCACTGGGTCCGTCCTCTGCCTCCAAGTGGCCTGCCTGTCCCTTTTCTGACTGAGATGCTTCTTAGCTCTGAGTCTTCTTGGGCCTCCTGGCAAAATGGTCCCTAGAAGAGCCTTCCTTGGCCTGTGGCCCTGCCTGTGTGTGGGAGGGTGTCAGCCTGAAACCGTGGCAGCCAGGAGCTTTCTGGGGAGAAGGAGGGGATCTCTAGGCTCCTTGACATTTGGGCTGGGCTAAACCCCAGCTCAGTAGCCCCAGAGGTGGCACTTCCTACTGTGAACAGGCCCTCTCGAAGGATTTCTAGGAGGGCAACTAGACCTCATGATTTCCACCAAGAGCCTGACTAGGTTCCTCCTTTGGAATATATGATTGGGCCTCTCAGATCCTCAGCATCTAAACCTCCAAGCCAAGGAGCCCGACCCTAGGGTGTTTGCTGGGTTTAGAGCCACCCTGGGCTCTCACTCCAAAACCCTGGTACTCTGTTCCCTGGTTGTCCTTTGAGGGAGGTATGTGACCTCAGCCCTGCCCACACTTTCCCATGCCCTACCCCCTACCCATCAGACCAGTCACTCCCTCCTGGGCACACATGGCCACTGCTTTCCTGATTTCTTAGGGGACCCTGTATTTTATTTAGGCTTGGGAATTTTTCTTTGTCCTTCTAGACCTTTGCTTCTGATGAACCGCCTGCCCCCGTGTGTGTGTGTGTGTGTGTGTGTGTGTGTGTGTGTGCGCGCGCGCGCGCGCGCACCTGTGTGTCTGCTGCCTGGGTATCCCAATTAGCTTTTCTCTCACATCTCTTTGTTTCCTTCCTTTCTCCGTCCGGTTGCCATGGAGATCCACAAAGAGGAGGCTATTTTCTAGAAAATCTATGCCAAGGGGTGAACCATAAGGGGTTAAATGATGTAGACAGACAGACACTAGAGTAACCCCTCTCCACTATCTCTCCTTCTGTTTCCTCTTCCCCTTCCTGTGAGATATTTCTGTCCCTTTAAGGCCATCAAAGCTTTGGATGTCTGAGGGCTGCAGTCCCCTGGGGCTCCCTTGCCCCACTGGATTCTCCCCCATCCCTTTCCCACTCCCAGTCCCAGCCCCCCGCCTGATGCCCACCCCAGACTGTCAGTCAGTGGAAGTTTCCTTGTTCCTGATTCCAACCACAAGAATCTGCTGGGCTACCATCTGAAATGGGTGGCTGCTCCTGACCAGGCCACCTCTCCACAGTGGGCTCCCCAGGAGGCTGGGCCACAGTTGCCCTTTCTCCTTGCTCTCCTCCCCTCCTAAGCATAGGGCGAGGCACATAGGGCCCCCACCCACTGAGAGGTTGTCATCATGTCAACCCCCAGGGTCCATGGGGATTAAGGAATGGCCCCTAGTGGTCTCTGAGCTCTGCCTCTTCCCTCCCTCATCTGGAATCATCCCATCTCCTCTTTCCAGTCCAGTAATATAAGAAGATCTGCCCAAGTCATGGTCAAATCTCCCTCATCTCCTCTCTAGGACCCACATCCCTCTGTCCCTTAGCCCCCTACTGGGACTGAGAGCTGCTGGATACTGGTTCCCTGGAGTCGAGGAACAGTGTACAACCTCAGGGTAGTTCTGCCCAGGGGCCAGCTGCCCTCCTTCCCCTATCCAGGAGAAAGATCCTAGAATTCAGAACCCAAAGGGGACCAGGGTTAGAGCAGTTAACTTCCAGAGCCTCAGTTTCCACTTCTACAAAATAAAGATGGTTAAGAAACGGGAGAAGACCCCCGGGGGCCCTGCACTCTGTGCCCTATGAACCCAGCCCTGTTCCCTCCTGGCACAGCTCTACAATGAGGAGATCCTTGACCTGTTTGATAGCACTCGTGATCCTGACGCTCGCCACCGCAGGTCCAACATCAAGATCCATGAGGATGCCAATGGTGGCATCTATACCACAGGTGTCACGTCTCGCCTCATCAACTCCCAGGAGGAGGTGAGCATCTGCTGGAGGTTCAGGGCAGGAACAGGACATCCTGAAAGGCCAGAGGTTTGTAGCACAGCCTTTTGAGGCCTCACCTCTGCATCTGTCCCCAGCTGATCCAGTGCCTGAAGCAGGGCGCCCTGTCACGTACCACAGCCAGCACCCAGATGAATGTACAGAGCTCTCGCTCCCACGCCATCTTCACCATCCAACTGTGCCAGATGCGTGTGTGTGCCCAGCCCGACCTGGTGAGGAGCCCTCTGGGGCCCAGGAGCTTCACGCTACAGGGGTGTCCCCGGGAGGACCCAAGCTAGCAAACCAGAGTTGGGGCTTGCTCTGCCACTTGTTGATTTTTCTTTTTTTCTTCTTGAGTTTCAGTTACCCCATCTATACGGTGGGGTAATGAGACCTATATCGTGTTGTGAGTATTGAATGAGAATCAGGCGTGTGCAGGTACTGTGTTTGCTCTCAGATGGGCGATGCTCCACACACACCAGGGGCGAGGTCCCACGCAGCCTGCCCTGACTCTCCTGGATGGCCGTGCTGTGAGACTGCAGGCCAGGAGCAGAAGAGTCTCAAGGTGGGCGGGGGCTGGCGAGTCAGAGGCTGACTTCTGCTGCAGGTGAACGAAGTGGTGACAGGGCTTCCTGAGGGCACAGCTCCTACGAATGAATACGAGACACTCACGGCCAAGTTTCACTTTGTGGACCTGGCCGGCTCCGAGAGGCTGAAGCGGACAGGGGCCACTGGGGAGCGGGCCAAAGAGGGTATCTCCATCAACTGTGGCCTGGTAGGTACAAGGAGGTCCCCAGCCCCAGCAGCCAGCTCAGCTCTGGCTCAGACCCTCCCAAGGCTCTATGACTCCATGGCTGCCTGGTCTTCCTGGGGCTTCTTGCCACCTGTTGGGCAGGGCATCCATAGTCACTATTTCTAGGTCTTTGGGCTTTTGCTCTCAGGCCTCACCCCTGCCCTAACTCCCAGATTTCACCAATCTATCACATCTGCCTATAAACCCATCCAGGGGTCTGTGGGCTGCCAGAGCCAGCAAGGGAGGTACAGATGGCTTGGGACTGTGTTGTGCCTGCCCCTTCCTCCCTGAGTGGCTCCTGAGCACAGGGTCTGTCTCCTGCAGCTGGCCTTGGGCAATGTGATCAGCGCCCTGGGGGATCAGAGCAAGAAGGTAGTGCATGTGCCCTACAGGGACTCCAAGCTCACTCGGCTCCTCCAGGACTCTCTGGGAGGCAACAGGTATCTGACGACCAACATCCAGGGAAGGGATGTGGGAGACAGGAGGTTTTTGGAGAAAACCAATGTGAGGGTTGGATGCAGGATGGCCCTGTGGAGGAAGAGGCCTTCCCATTCTAGGCTGAAGGTTACTCAGGGACTTTGCAGTGCTGTGTGACCTTTGGCCAATTTTGTTCAGACTCAGTTTTCTTGTCTGCACAACAGGGAGAGATATTCCTAAAGGAAGTCATACAACCCAAATGAAAGATTAGATGGGCGGGGTGCAGTGGTGTGCACCTGTAATCCCAGCACTTTGGGAGGCTGAGGCAGGAGAATCGTGAGTTCAAAGCCAGCCTCAGTAACGGCAAGGCGCTAAGCAACTCAGTGAGACCCTGTCTGTAAATAAAACACCAAATAGGGCTGGGGATGTGGCTCAGTGGTGGAGCAACCCTGAGTTCAATCCCCAGTACCAAAAAAAAAAAGAAAAGAAAAGATAGGAAATGCTAGAAAAATGCAGGGGCTACGGCACACCCTGATTACTAAGCAGAGGACTCTGGCAGCTAGGTGTCACTGCCTTCTCCACCTTGCTAGCTCCCTTCACTGGATTACCCTCCAGCAGGGGGAACTCTGGCCAGGTGGTGCAAAGACCCGCATCCCAGCTTCCACCCTCCCAAATGCTCAGGTCCTTCAGGCACTAAGGTAGTGGGGCGTGGGGCAGGGAGCCGAGCTTCCACATCCCTCACTCTCACCCTGGCCTGACTGCACCCAGCCAGACCATCATGATTGCCTGCGTGAGCCCCTCAGATCGGGACTTCATGGAGACACTCAACACACTCAAATATGCCAACCGGGCCCGCAACATCAAGAACAAGGTGGTGGTGAATCAGGACAAGACAAGCCAGCAGATCAGCGCGCTGCGGGCGGAGATCGCTCGCCTGCAGATGGAGCTGATGGAGTACAAGGCGGTGAGCAGGCTCCCGGGCTCTGCCCAGCGCTCCTGCAGAAACTAGTGCCCAGCTCTGCACCTGCCCTGTGGTTCCTCTGCATGCCTGCCATCTCCCGGTCACCTGCTCATCCGTTCCTTGTGCCTTCTGAGCTTTTGCTGTGTGCCAAGCATGAGGCTCAATGTTAGGAACTTAGCCAGGTGACTTCAGAAGTCTGAGCCTTCTAGGATTTAGAATGCAAAGTCCTTGGCTTTTGTTGCATAGATATTCTGCCCAGAGCAGACACTGTCCAGGGTGTTTTTATGCCCATTGAACATACTGTGTTGGACCAGATGAGAATGCTGTGCTGTGATAGACAAGCTCGACAGTGGATACCACAGTCACCCACTGTGCTGCAGCAGGACAGGAGAGAGTTGGTTTTATTTGCAGGGTAGTCATGGAAGGCCCCAAGGAGGAGGCCTTCAAAATAGATTTTGGATGACAAAGGCAGTATCAGCAAGAGGAAGCAGATAGGCATTCTAGATAGGGAACAGAAGTGAGGAAAATGGGTGCTTTGGAGGAAGTGTGTAATTCCATATTACTATGACAACTATGCTTGAAGTCACCCACTGGTGGCCCATGGCATGAATCTGGCACACAAATGGGTTTTGGTTTGGCTTACATGTGTTTTAAAAAAGACTATTTAATCATCAGTCTTTCTGAAAGTCAGGGAGCTTTAGCTGTTCTGGAAAATTTTCAAGTTCTAATAACCTGGCACAAAGTTGGCTAGAACTCATGGTGGCTGCCTCTTTTAGACCAAGTCTCTGGCTGTTAGCTTCAGTCTTCACCACTCCCTGTTACCTTACACCCAGACTGACTCACTCAGTTAGGACAGCTGCCTGGCCTAGGTAGGGTTTTGTCCCTGGGAGTAGCATTTGTGGAGATGGGAAAATGAGTGGCAGAAAGGGAGGTCAAGATAAGACAGTGGGAGGCCTTGAATGGCTGGTTATAGGATTTAAATATTTTGGGTTTTGAAGCATTGGGAGACAGGAGCTGTATTTGAGGGAACCATGGGTAGGGGAGCCTGTAGGGCTGCCAGGTCCTACACAAGGCCAGGGGACCTGGCAGAGAGAAGAGCCAGGTGGGATTTGGTACCTGACTGCTCCCTGCCTGTGCCCTTTCCCAGGGCAAACGGGTGATCGGGGAAGATGGTGCCGAGGGCTACAGTGACCTGTTCCGGGAGAATGCCATGCTGCAGAAGGAAAATGGGGCACTGCGGCTGCGGGTGAAGGCCATGCAGGAGGCTATCGATGCCATCAACAGCCGTGTCACTCATCTCATGAGCCAGGAGGCCAATCTGCTTCTGGCCAAGGCTGGTGAGTTGGGGTGCACCCACGCCAGCTGGAGCGCCAGTGTGCTGGACCCTCCTCTCCCAGCTCCCACCCCAGGATGTTAGGCAGACCAGGCCAGGCAGACAGTGCAGGGGTCGAGCCATTCCTGCACTTCTTCCAACTGATTTTAAAACAGTTCTGTACAATAAAGTAATACGTATACATGTCCTTCTTAAACAGCCAAGTGATGCATCAGTACAGTAAGCAAAAAGTCAGAGTGCCCTCGCCAACCCCTCTATTTCACCACATCCTCTCTGCTTCTCTGAAGGAACCTTCTGGAGCAGCTTTGTACATATTTTCCCACACCTTTCTCAGTACATTTGTTTCAAGTATAAGTATGTTTGTATATATTCTTTTCCTTATTTTTTTTAGTACCAGGGATTGAACTCAGGGGTACTCGACCACTGAGCCACATCCCCAGCCCTATTTTGTGTTTTATGTAGACACAGGGTCTCACTGAGTTGCTTAGCACCTCACCGTTGCTGAGGCTGGCTTTGAACTCACGATTCTCCTGCCTCAGCCTCCCAAAGTGCTGGGATTACAGGCATGCACCACCGCGCCTGGCTTGTTTGTATATATTCTTGTGTTGAATGTATGAATATACACTTCTGTATTTGAGATCATTTATATTATTCTTATGACTTCCCATTTTCGTTTAGCATTATGTTTCATAAATCTCTATATTAAAACCAGACTGATTTTGTTTAACTAACAAATTTAACTGATTTTGTTAACTAACAAATTTAAATTTTGTTTAACATGGTATTCTGTAGGTAATGATGAATAATTTACAACAAACAGCCCTCTTTTGATGGGCATTAAGATGGTTTCCAGTTTCTCCCTGTTACCAACAGTGCTTCCTGTCTGTGCATTTGTACAAATATTCCCCTGCTGGAGATTCCTTTATGGAAAAGGTCCGTGTGCACTCCCTACTGGAAGCACAGATACAAGGTCACTGGTCTTAGAGGGAAGGTCCTTGCTGACACTCATCTTCTTTATTGCATGCTCCTTCTGCCTTCCACCCTCCAGGTGATGGCAATGAGGCCATCGGTGCTCTGATCCAGAACTACATCCGGGAGATTGAGGAGCTGCGGTGAGTGAGGCCTTGAAGGTGTGAGCAGGTGGGTGGCCTTAGCCAGGCCAGACTCAGGGTGATGACAGCTCCCCGG
>PVHX01001839.1:0-21155 GCA_004024805.1 Geosciurus inauris
AGGTGCCAAAAACATTCATTGGAGAAAAGATAGCCTTTTCAACAAATGGTGCTGGGAAAACTGGAAATGCATTTGCAACAAAATGAAACTTAACCCCTATCTCTCACCATGCACAAAACTCAACTCAAAGTGGATCAAAGACTTAGGAATTAGACCAGAGACCCTGCGTCTAATTGAGGAGAAAGTAGGCCCAAATCTCTATCACGTTGGATTAGGCCCCGAATTCCTTAACAAGACTCCTATAGCACAAGAAATAAAAGCAAGAATCAATAAATGGGACGGACTTAAACTAAAAAGCTTCTTCTCAGCAAAAGAAACTATCAGTGAGGTGAACAAAGAACCTACATTCTGGGAGCAAATTTTTGCCACACGCACATCAGATAGAGCACTGATCTCCAGGGTATATAAAGAACTCAAAAAACTTAACACCAAAAAAACAAATAACCCAATCAATAAATGGGCTAAGGAGCTCAATAGAAACCTCTCAGAAGAAGAAATACAATCAATAAATATATATATGAAGAAATGTTCGTCATCTCTAGCTATTAGAGAAATGCAAATCAAAACTACACTCAGATTTCACCTCACACCAGTCAGAATGGCAGCTATCCAAAATACCAGCAACAATAAGTGCTGGCGTGGATGCGGTGAAAAAGGTACACTCAGACATTGCTGGTGGGACTGCAAATTGGTGCAACCAATCTGGAAAGCAGTTTGGAGATTTCTTAAAAAACTTGGAATGGAACTACCATTCGATCCAGCTATCCCACTCCTTGGCTTATACCCTAAAGATTTAAAAACAGCACACTACAATACAGCAGTCACTTCAGTGTTTATAGCAGCACAATTCACAATTGCAAAACTATGGAAGCAACCCAGATGTCCTTCAATAGATGAATGGATAAAGAAATTGTGGTACATATACACAATGGAGTACTATTCAGCAATAAGAGAGAATAAAATTATGGCATTTGCAGGCAAATGGATGGAATTGGAGAACATTATGCTTAGTGAAGTAAGCCAATCCCAAAAAACCAAATACCGAATGTTCTCTCTGATTAGTGGATGAGGATACATAAGGGAAACATAGGAGAAATACAGGAACTCTGGATGCGGCAGGGGGAGGTGGGAGGAGGGAAAGGGGAATGGGTATACTAATGATGGTTGATTGAGAGGGTCATTACTACCCCTGGTCCATGTATGAAGACACAAATGGTGTGACTTTATCTGGTTTGCAACCAGAGAAATGGAAAAAATGAGATCTGGTTATGTACTATGACTTGAAATGCATTTAAATAAAATAACTAAAAAAAAGGGAATTTGCTTCCTATAACACTGTAGAAGTAATAAACATGTTTTAATTCAAATTAAGAGATTTTTCTAGTAAAAATCATCTCCAACAACAACAAAAAAGGGGGTGGGGATATAGCTGGGTGGTTAAATGCCCTGAGTTCAATCCCTGGTATGAAAAATGGCAGATAATAGCAGGCATTAGCAGGGATATGACAAAATTACAACCCTCATACAATCTACTAAAAATATATAATGATTTCCTTTTTGGGAAACAATCTGGCAAATTCTTAACTGGCTAAATATAGAGTTACTATACAGCCCAGCAATTCCATTCCTGGGCATATACTCAAAAGAATTCAAAATAAGTGTTCAAACAAATATTTGAACATGATTGTTTATAGCAGTATTATTCATAATAGCCAAAATGTGGAGACAGCCCAATTGCTCATCAAATGATTCATGCTTAAATGACATATGGTATATCCATACGATAGAATATTATTGGCTATAGAAGGGAGTGAGTTACTGCTTTAACATGGAGAAACTTTTAAAACATGCTAAGTGAAAGAAGCCGGCTATTTACATGAAATGTCTAGAATAGGCAAATCCATAGGGACATAAAATAGATAGTGGTTGTATAAGCTAGGATAGATGGAAGCATTGGTGGGAATGGGTGATAGATAAAGTGTATAGGATTTTGTATTTTCTTTTGAGGTGACAAATGTTCTAAAAACTGTGGCTATGGATGAACATATCTGTTAAGATATTAAATGCCATTGAATTTACACTTTAAATGAGTGAATTGTGTGTGTTGTATCATAATACTGTTATTATTAACAGCTCACTTATGAAATATTCTTACTAAAAATATTTAACCTGAACTTCATAAACCATTTAGGTATAACTGTTAGTTTATAGGAAATATGGGGATGGATGAACAACATGTTGGGATTATAGGTGTGTGTCACCACACCTGGCAGGTTTTGTTTTTGTTTTTGTTTTGTTTGTTTTTGATACCAAGAATTGAACTCAGGAGTACTCAACCACTGAGCCACATCCCCAGCCCTATTTTGTGTTTTATGTAGTGACAGGATCTCACTGAGTTGCTTTGTGCCTCGCCATTGCTAAGGCTGGCTTTGAACTTGTGATTCTCCAGTCGCAGCCTGAGATTACAGGTGTGTGTCACCACACCCGGCTTGTTTTTGTTTTTTAAAGAAAGAAATTATGAACTTCTTAGTAGAAAATATGGGTAATTAGAAAAAATAACTTGAAAATATATTGGGCCTTTCTTGGATTTTTGAAAAATTCAGAAGCCATTAAATGAGAATGATTGATTTGATAAAAATCAATAAAATAAAGGTCCATCAGCAATTTAAAAAAAAATTTTTTAAAAAGATAGTGGTCTGTTTTTAAGAAAACATTGGTTTTTCTGTATATCTACACTATATGAGCATTCATTTTTGTATTTTATAAAACTCAAAATGTAAAGGAATGCAAGAATTATATTTGGAGAAATAAAACGTTCCCTTTCCTTGAGTAGTTTACAACATCATGGCTTTTTAGACAGGTGTTCTTGGTTCAGTTTGTAACCACACACACACACTACTACTAGCTCTGTGACCATGGCAAAGTTATTGAATCTTTCTGTGATTCAGTTTCTTCCTCTAAACTGGACTTTTAGCATCTGCCTTATAGGGCTGTAAAGTTTAAATGAAATGATACATGGGAAGTATTTAGAATATGCCTGGCATCTAGTCAGGGCCCAGTTAGGCATTATCATTATTAAAGTTATTCTTTTAATAACTCCTTATTTTCCCATTATGTGTACATCTGATACTAATAACACTTTATATTTGTATAACATTTTATTTTATTTTTTAAGAGGTAGGGTCTCTTATGTTTCCCAGAGAGGCCCCAAACTCCTGGTCTCAAGGAATTCTCCTATCTCAGCCTCCCCGGTATCTAGGACTAAAGGCGAGCACAGTTGCACATAGCTTTTTGTATAACATTTTAGACTTAAAGTCTTTTTACATGCATTACAACATTTTTTCCTCATTATTACTTTATGAGGTAGATTTAGTGGCCTCATTTTATAGATGTGGAAACAACCTCAGTATGGTGATTTACCCTACTTTGCACAGCTGGTCAAACCAACTAGTTGGGCTTGAAATTTCAGATCTCTAAACTCTGGGCACCAGCACATTCTTTTTAAAAAACTTGAATTTAGAAATAATTTTGAATTTACAAAAAGTTGCAAAATGAAAATAGTACAAAGAATACTCATATACACATTACCCATTCACTTATTGGATTAGCATTTTATCATTTAGCGTTGTTTAGTGATTGCCTCCATTTTTTAGAACTCATTTACTTATCCCAAATGATTATTTCTTCATTGACAAATATTTATCAAGTGCCTAGTACTTGGTTAAACTCATTAGATGTCTGTTACTGGAAATATTCCATCCAGTCTTAACCCTTTTAGTACATTCTCTTGTTTTTCTTTTGTTAAAAGAGCCCTTTTAATTCTGATTATTTCAATTTCTTTCTCTTGGTATTTTTTAAAAGCATACTGGAATATGTTTGCACTGTGATTGTGTGTGTGTGTGTTTGTGTTGGACTCAGGGCCTCAACCATTCTAGTCAAGTGCTCTATCTCCAGTCCTGTAGCCCTGTAGCATGAAATAATGGAAATAATGAGTAGTTTCTTTTAACTCTTCACCTTAGACTACTTTTATGAAGAGTTGGAAGGAAATGCTGAATGGAAAAAAAAAAAAACAGGAATATAATGGACCAGTAATAATCCTAGTATCTTTGGCATTCTTTTTATCTCTCTCCAATAAAGGCTTCTGAACAAAATCTCTGGAGAGAAGATGACCTGTTAAGGAGAAGGTATTAAAGAGTAAATGAGTAGGTTAGTGGTTTGGTGATGATAGAATAAAATACAGTATATTAGTACAGTCTATAGGAATTCAATTAAAATTTATTAAAAGCCTTATACTGAATCAGTTTTACTTTTTATTTTGTTTCATTTTTCATATACTGAATTTTTGTCTGAAAGAGCTGCTGTACATATTTTCCTGTTTATTCCACTTTTTAAACAGCTTGAGATGTAAATTGCATACATATATGATTCATTTATTTAAAGAATATAATTCAGTGATGTTTTTAGTATAGTCACAGTTTTGCAACCCTCACCATAATTGTAGAACATTTTCATCACCCAAGAAGAAATGCTATACCCATTAGAGCGTCATTCTCCATTTCTCCCTACTCCCCATCCTTAGACAACCACTAATTAACTTTCTGATTCTATAGATTTGCCTCTTGTGGACATTTTATGAAAAAGCGATCAGGAAATATGTAGTCATTTGTGATTTGCTCCTTTTTTTTTTTTTTAATTTTTTTTTTTTTAGTTGTAGATGGACACATAATATCTTTATTTATTTATTTTTATGTGGTGCTGAGGATCGAACCCAGTGCCTCACGCATGCGAGGCAAGCGCTCTACCACTGAGCCACAATCCCAGCCCCTGTGATTTGCTCCTTTTACTTAGCATAATGTTTCAAGATTCATCCATGTCGTGGCATATATTTCATTCCCTCTTATGGCTGGGTATTCTGTTGTTTAGATACACATCACATTTTATTTATCCATCCATCACTTTGTGAATGTTTAGGTGGTTTCTGCTTTGGGGCTATTATGAATAATGCTGCTATGAATTTTCATTTCTCTTAGTTATATACTAAAAGTAGAATGTCTGTGTCATGGTAACTATACTTAACATTTTGAGAAACTGCCAGACTATTTCCAAAGTGGCTACAGGCTTTTTTATGTGGCAGCTCATTGTGGTTTTGGTTTGCGTTCTATAATGGCTTATGATATAGAGCATTCAAATGTATTTGTAGCTGATTGAACAGCCTTTTATTAATGTTCTGTAATGAACAGAACATTGTTGTTGTGGAAGTTAAAAGACTCAGGTTTTAATTTTCTATTTACAGGCCTTTTTACCGTAGATGGATTCCTTACTTTTTTTTTTTTTTTAATATATTTTTTTTAGTTGTCAATAGACCTTTTTTTTTTTTCTTTTCATATGCAGTGCTGAGAATTGAACCCAGTGCCTCACGCATGCTAGGCAAACATTCAACCACTGAGCCACTTTTTAAAATATTTTTTAGTTGTGAATGGACCTTTATTTATTTATATGTGGTGCTGAGGATCGAACCCAGTCCTCACACATGCTAGGCAAGTGCTCTACCACTGAGCCACAATCCCCATCTTAACCATTCTTTAGAGTACAGTTCAGTAGTATTAATTATATTTACATTGTTGTGCAATATATCTCAATAATTCTTTCATCTTTCAATATTGAAACTCTGTACCCACTACACACTAATTCACCCTCCTTCCAGCCCTTGGCAATCAACTTTCTACTTTCTGTTTCTATGATATGACTACTTTCTGTGGTTATGATACTTTGTATTTCATATGAGCATGATCATAAAGTTGCTAGCTGGGTTTCTCCCCCTCCCCCACCTTTTCTTTTTTAGTACTGGGGATCAAACCCAGGGCCTTGCTTGTGTGAGGCAAATACTCCAGCACATCTTCAGCCCAGTTCCTTATCTTTTAAATGTCTTTAATGCTTGATCTGCCTTTTTACAAAGTGGCTGTGCAAATCTATTGAAATAAATTATGACTACAGTTCTTGTAAGTTATAAGGGATAATCAGTTGTTACATGATATTTTCCTAATCAAGCTTCTCAGACAGAGAAGAACATTTATAAGGGAGAATATTAGTGAAGGTGGCTCCGTGGTTCTGCATCGGCCTCTGCTCTGTAATACCAACTTGGCCATAAGAAGGCAGACTAAACTGATAACAACTTTCTTGAATTCATCTTGAGCAACTCTCCTAGGCTTTCATTCCTGGAAGATGTGTTAATGAACTCATAAAAGTGATTATTTTAAATAAATAACATTATCCTCTCTTTATTTGTATACAGTCTTAGTGTGTTTTTCTGTACTTTCTTACAGAATTTACGTTGTCCATTGAATGAAGAGGTAATTGTTCAAGCCAGGAAAATATTCCCTTCGGTGATAAAATACATTGTAGAAATGACTATATGGGAAGAAGAAAAAGAACTGCCTCCTGAATTGCAGATAAGGTGGGGAAAATGATTAAAAGGACAGGTTTTAGTGATGGTTGTTTATATTGCAAATAAATGTTGAATAGCTGTTTTTGTGGTTATTTGCTTCTTTTTTTTTTTTTTTTTTAAACTCTTTTTTTTTTTTAATATTTATCGCTCTTTTTTTTTGGACACAATGTCTTTATTTTATTGGTTTGTATGTGGTGCTGAGGATCGAACCCAGGTCCTCACGCATGCGAGGCAAGCGCTCTACCGCTGAGCTACAATCCCAGCCCCTTATTTGCTTCTTAATTTGATATCATTTTGAAAAATATGTAGCGATTATCTCTTGGGAATATTTTCAAAATGTCTCTTTATACAAGTTGCTTTGACAGACACCACATAGAAGTTAAACCTAAAGAGGAGCCTATTAAGGGCTTTGTATTTATAGGATAAACCAATATTTTGATGGTTTTGTTCTAAGTTTATAAGAACCTAGCAGCCATAGATCCCAGTAAGTAAATTACCCTGTTTGAGTCTTGCCTGGACCAACACCTAGGTTTCCCAAAAGGTTTGTGAACAAATAGGAACGTTGGAACAATATATCTCATTAGCTCAGATCTTTAGCTTTTTTTCTAATTAAGAAAAATTTGAAGGTGGGGATGAGGAAATAGCTCTTTCCCCTGTGCTTTGGTAATGGTATACTAAAATTATTGCAGTTGTAGGAAATTAACATTTTTTTAGCTAAACCTCAGCAATTTCTAACAGCCATGTCTTTGGTGACAGTAAGAGTTGCTCTTAACTTAAAAATGGAAAAAGCAAGATATAATTGAGCCTTGTGGGAATTTTTCTACCTGTGTAATATTTGAAATTTCACAAAACCATAGTACAAATCTGAATACAGTTCTTTGAGTTTACTGGTCATTTTGTTTATTTTGTTTAGAAGAAGAGAGAATTAAGAATTTTAGTTTATAGCAACATTAAGTGTATTGTTTTGACTCTTGTTGGTCTATAAACTTCTTAGGGAAATAAAGATATTAAGAAATTGTGTCTACAAATATTTAATTTCAAATAGGTTAAAGTCAGTTAAACCTTTTAAGAAACTTTCGTCAATAAATGTAATTTAAGCCATCCACCTACCTAAAATAGAAGAGTTGCTTGAATATCATTTTATAGGTAGCACTAGTCTCTGGATTCACAGATCTGAGTTCTAGTTCTGCTTTTTGACATGTCACTGCTTATTGACATTGTGACCATGAATAAATCCTAACTTGTTTATGTCTCTGTTTCCTAAAGTACATATAAGAGGGCTGAGACAGTCTGCTCTTTAAGAGTTATAAGGATCAATTGAGTATATTATAAATTCTTTAAAACATAACATGTAGCTCATAGCAACTGAAAATTGAATTCAGGGCCTCACGTACTCTTATGATTGAGCAATATCCTCAGCCAGTATAACTTTTTTTCTTTATCCATTCACTAGAGTTGACATGTTTAGTCTTTAAAATAGCAACATAGAAATTTTTAATGGTGCTGGGGATTGAACCCATGGGCACTTTACCACTGGCTACATTCTCAGCCCTTTTTATTTTTTATTCTGAGACAGTTTTGCTAAGTTTTCAGGACCTCACTAAATTGCCCAGGCTGAGCAATTTGAGATTCTTTTGTCTCAGCCTCCAGAGTTGCTGGGAACACAGGCATGTGGCACTCTGCCTGGCTGTTTTTATATTTTTTATGATATCCTCATGTGACTTTTTGAATATAAATATTATCCTTTTCTTAGAGATGGACAAGGCATTGTCATTTCAGCAAGATTAAGAGAGTATATGACGTGTTTGAGGTACTACAGCCAAAATGGGAGTGCTAAACTTTATACATCTTTACCAAAATATCTTTAAATGTATTATAATATCAATATTACTTAAATAAAAACTATACACAAAAATAAATATAATAAAATTCAGTAAAAATTAAATGTTAATAAAATCTGATCATACATTGTTGCCTGCTTGAGGCTTCTAAACCAGAGCTTGAAAATGCATCTCCCTTTATCAGAGTAAGAGGTAAACAGAGTGGTATTTAAGACATAGTGGCACTAAAATGAGATTTCTAGAAGTAGTAAGAAAAATTAGAGGAAAAACATGGAAGAGGTAATACTTTTATTAGTTAGTTTGTTTGTTTTGAGATAGGGCCTCAGTAGGTTACCCAGGATGGTGCTAAACTCATAGGCTCAAGTCATCCTTCCACCTTAGTAACTGGGACTACAGGCATGTGCCACATGCCTGGTTAGGATTTTTAAAAATTCCATGGCACTGTTCCTTTCCTGCTGGGCACAGTGATGCATACTTGTAATCCTAGTGACTTAGAAGGAAGGCTGAGGCAGGAAAATCACAAGTTTGAGTCCAGCCTGGACAACCTCGTGAGACCCTGTCTCAAAATAAAATAAGGGCTGGGGATATATTGCAGTGGTAAAGTGCCCTTGGGTTCAATCCCCAGTACCAAAAATATAAAACAAAATTTATTTCCTGTATCACTACTACAGTATTGTTTTCCCACAGGTATGAATCTATATGGTACCTTAGTATAGATGTCATATATTATTTTTGTCTATTTTTATCTTTTTCTTTTACTTGATACAGTATCTAAATGTGTGTCTTTTTAATTAAAAGGGAGAAAAATGAAAGATACTATTGCGTCCTTTTTAACGATGAACACCATTCGTATGACCATGTCATATACAGTCTACAAAGAGCTCTCGACTGTGAACTCGCAGAGGCCCAGTTGCATACCACTGCCATAGACAAAGAGGTTTGTAGTCACCATTTGAATTCTGCTGCTATTTTACATTAGTTTCCTGGGAGTCAGGAGTTGATGGAGCCCTTTCCAAGTGCCTTAGTATTATGTTAAGTACAATCATCCTTTATATTTATTTCTTATATCTTGCATAAATTGGCTAGAACTTTGGTTTTGTATGTTTATGTTTCATAGTACATAACTATTTTTAACTTCCATTTTTATCTTTTTTGAAAAAATATTTTTAAAATTGTAGATGGACATAATACCTTTTTTTTTTTTTTATTTACTTTTATGTGGTGCTGAGCATCGAACCTGGTGTCTCACACATGCTAGGCAAGCACTCTACCACTGAGCTACAACCCCAGCCCTCCTCATTTATTCTTAATAATGAGCAACTTACTGAATATATTTGACAATTATAGGTTATGATGTCAGTTTAAGGTTAATATGTTCTTGTAGTAGTTATTTATTAAATGAATTAATGAATGCATGAATTAAGAAATGTTATTATTTCTGAGATTTTCAACATGATTTATTTGTATTATTTTTAAAATAATGTTAATTCTGTGGCTTAGCTTTTATTTAACATCCATCCAAAAGAAAATGGCTTCTTTAGATGATAGCGATGTTTGAAAGAAGCATTAATTTAATCCCTACCCTTGAGAGGAATGGAATCTAGTGAAAGAAGAAACATTACTAACTCAAAACTTTCCAATTTTCTTTACTTTCAGTGTTGGGGTTAAAACATAAGATCTCATGTATGCTAAGCAAGCATTCTACCACTGAATTGCATCCCCCAAACAAAATTTCCATTATTTATTTATTTACTTATTTGTATGTGGGGGGTGGGTACTGGGATTGAACAGGCTTTCTGCACTTAGCTACAAGCCCAATTTTTCATATTTTTTATTTTGAGATACAGTCTTACTAAGTTGCCCAAGCTTAAAATCCCCCTGGCTCCCTAGTAGCTGGAATTACAGTTGTGCATCCCCATGCCCAGCTTCCATTTTTCTAATATACTTATTTTTAAAAGGTGGCTTAATATAGCTTCCCTTCTCTGTGTTTTTTTTTTTTTTTTTTTTTTTGCTACTGGGGATTGAACTCTGGTAATCAAATACTGAGCCACATCCCCAGCCCTGTTTTGTGTTTTACTTAGAGACAGGGTCTCACTGAGTTGCTTAGTGCCTCACGCTTACTGAGGCTGGCTTTGAACTCAAGATTCTCCAGTCTCAGCCTCCCAAAGTGCTGGGATTACAGATGTGTGCCTCTGTGCCCAGCCTCTGTATTTATTATGTATGTCTTATTTGATTGCATATCATTAAAGAAAGGGCAAATGAGAAAAAAAGAAAAAGGTATGAAAGGTATGAAAAAAAGAAAAAGGTATTAGTATTGGCTAACATTTGCCAAGCATTGAAGTATTTCAGGCATGGTGTACTTTAAGATCTCATTTGGTTTTGAGAACCACCTTTAAGATAGGTACTATTATCTCTGTTTCATAAACCTCTGCCTAGTACCTTGAGGATTAAGAGGATCAATATCTTGGCACACATATAACTCATTCCCAGTACATAAGAATTCTGGTTTGAATGTTGTCCTTCAAACTTTAATTTTCAGCCTGGGTGTGGTGGCATATGCCTGTGATCCCAGTAAGCTGGGAGGCTGAGGCAGGAGGATCACAGGTTTAAAGACAGCCTCTTAGTGAGGCCCTAAGCAACTTAGTGAGACCCTGTTTCAAAAAGGGGGGCTGGAGATGGGGCTCAGTGGTTAAGCTCCCCTGGTTTCAGTCCATGGTACCAAACAAACAAAAAAAAACTTTAATTTTCTTGTGAATCCTATTGGGATTTTATTTAAAATATAGATTCTAATTTAGTAGATTTGATGTGGAGTTGGCAGTTCTTCATTTCTAACTAGTTCTTAGGTGAATTTAATGGCTGCCAATCCAAGGACCATATTTCTTTTATTTTTTAAATTTTACTTATTTATATGCGGTACTGAGGATTGAACCCAGTGCCTTACACATGCCAGGCAAGTGCTGTACCACTGAGTCACAACTCCATCCCCAAGGACCATATTTCATCTTCTCCAACATTTCTCTCCTGTATAGATAATTCTTTATTTGCTCAAAGGCTAAAGAGATCAGTTGTTCACTGATGTTATCTGCATATAGATATGAACTCCCACATTTTGGATGGTCTGTTAGTTTAGGCATAGTCAAGGGGATATAATAATTCCATGTTAATGGTTAATTGGCCTTAGGTCAATTGTATTTCCAGATTAAATTTTTTTTATACTCTGGTTGGTTGATTCTGAAATCACGTTTATTTTAAGGAAGTAAAAAACCTATGAATATGAGTGGGTTTGAGTAGGAATGGTGAAATGTATATTTATTTACAGTTAAGAAAGATTGAGAAAAAGGGATAGATCAGGTAGTCTTGAAAGAAGACAAGAAAGGTGAAGATTTAGGAAGTGAGAAAATGAGAGGAGAAAAGGCAACTAAGAAAATAAAAGAGGTGGGTAGGGAAGCATAGATATAAGAAAAGAAGAAAAACACAGTGAAGTGGTTCATTTAACAGACATTTTCTAGTCCTGCACAATGATATCAGGTTATGCCAGGTCTTAGTGCCCATATTAGTATTGTTACACTGCATTTATGGGGTTGTAGATGGAGCTGTAAAGGTTGGTCAGGCTGATGATTTTCAACTACTGATTGAACAAAGTAAAGTCTACTTGGATTTTCACAATACTTAGAAAATATATATTTATACCTTGTCTTTTTCAGAAAGCTTGAAAGTAACTATAATCACAAAGGCTTAACAAATACTCTTTCAATACCCTTCTTTTTTAAAAAATATTTTTAGTTGTGGATGGACACAATATCTTGATTTGTTTAATTTTATGTGGTACTGAGGATCAAACCCAGTGCTTCACACATGCGACGCAAGCACTCTGCCACTGAGCTACAACCTCAGCCCCTCAATACCCTTCTTAAGGGAAAAAAATGGTGCCTTTTGTTTTTGTCCTTGTAGGAATTTGTTTACTGATAAAGTGAGTATTAACATATAAAATAAAAAAAAGTTGAAAACAACTGAAATTGCCTATCCCTATATTGAGAATATAGTATCCCTGTCCAGTGGTCCTCTAACTTCTGCTTGAATACTTAGAGAGTTTAGTTCTATTGAACAACTCATTCATAGAAGAACTTGTTTCTGTGTTCAGTCAAAATCTGTCTCCATGTATTTTCAGACTAATTTCTTTTAAACAACCCCCAAAAGACCTTTTGTTTTCATATGGCAGCCCATCAAGTACTTTAGGAAATCTATAATTTATTTATCTATAATCTATTAATTTATAATCTATTCATTTATTTATTTTGTCTGCTTTCTTTTTTTTTTGGCGGGGGAGGAGGAGGCTGTTTGTCTTGTGATAATAAGTTCAGACTGGTCAAACTTTCCTCCTCTCCATCTACTTCCCTTGGATAAGTGTCACTTTGTCAAAGACTATCTTAAAATATGGTAGTCAATTCACTAAATATTTAAACAGGCACTTAGAGGAAATAAAAAGATTAGTCAGATCGTTCTCTACCTTCAAAGGATCACTCTGCCATTCACATGAAAGAAAGAAACGTTCAAAAAGATTTTAAAGATGCAGTGATGCTCTTTCCCAGTCCACATTTTGCCATATTACATACAAAGTTAACATTGCTGATTGTAAGAGACAATCTTGGTAAATATTGTAAATGTGAAGGGTGCATTATTCCTGTAGAATTATTGTGAGCTAGCATGATCCTAGGACTCTAGGAAAACACATACCAGCAGGTAACCCTGTAAGAGTTGGCTTAGGAAAGTTTGGGCCTGGGCTTTGTTAGTTTTCAAATGTAATGGAAAGATCTTGGTCTCTCAGTGTCTTTGTCTTATTTTATCCCTTTTCCTACCGCCATTTCCTCCTCCTCATTCCTCAATAAGAAACTTTTTTTTTTTTCTCATTCAAAAGGAAAAATAAAATGTGAGATAAGGTATACATATTGAGATAAAAAATAATAGTTGGTAAGATAGGCTGTATTGCAATTGGTCTATTTTACAAACCTGTAAAGATGTATAGTTGTACATGTGTTTACTATTATAATTAGTTGAAGAGGTTTTTTGTTTGTTTGTTTTGCTTTTGACCATCACAAGCCTACTAAATTAGCACTGAAAATATGGGATAAGGAGGGGAAAGAAATACCCACATTTTGGGCTAGGGTTGTGGCTCAGTGGTAGAGCGCTTGCCGAGCATGTGTGAGGCACTAGGTTCAATTTTCAGCACCACATATAAATAAATAAATTAAATAAAGGTCCATTGAAGAAAAAAAAAAGAAATGCACATGTATTTTAAAAACTTGCTTTTCTTCAAATGATGTACTTCCATCTTCACCCCCGTTTTGTCATTTTAAAAAATTTAATGATGACAGAGTCCACATAACATAAAATTTACTTTTTAACTTTTTTTTTTAAGTTGTAGATGGACACAATGCCTTTATTTATTTTTATGTGGTGCTGAGGATCAAACCCAGTGTCTCACACGTGCTAGGCAAGCACTCTACCACTGAGCCACATCTTAAGCCCTACTGTTTAACATTTTTTATGTGTACAGTACAGTTGTGTTAATTATGTGCACATTGTTGTGCACCAGATCTCTAGAACATTTTTATCTTACAAAGGTAAAACTCTGTATCTGTTGAACTTCTCTCCTACCAGTCTCTGGCAGCCATCATTCTACTCTCTTAAGAATCTGACAGTTTTAGATATATAAGTGGGATCATGCAGTATTTGTGTTTCTGTGTTTTGGTTTATTTCACTTAGCATAATGCCCTCAAAGCTCATTTATTTTATAGCATATGATAGGATTTCCTTCCTTTTTTAGACTGATTAATATTCCATTGTGTTCATACATTGATGGACACAGATTACTTCCATCTTTTGGCTTTTGTAATAATACTGTTATGAACATGATTATACAAATACTGGTTTGAGCCTTTACTTCCAGTTCTTTGAGGTATATATCCAGAAATGGAATTGTTGGATCATATGGGAATTTTATGTTTATTTGTTTGAGGAACTGCCATACTTTTTTCCATAGCAACTGTACTGTTTTATATTTCTTCTAGCAGTGTACAAGTGTGTTCTAGTTTATCTACATATTTTCTGTTTTGTTGGTAAGGAGCCATGTCATCCTAATACATGTGAAATATTCCCACTCTCCCCATTTATATTGAGATCCAGTGCCTTAGGTTATATTGTTTATTCTTTTTAAAATCAATTTCTTACAACTTTGTTTTTGTGCACTTTTTTCATTGTCATGGCAGCCTTAACTGGTGTAATTAACAGTTTAAATATATTTGGGTAGTTTTTTTTTTTTTTTTTTTTGGTGTTCTGTTTGTTGGACCCAAGATTGAAGCCAGGGGCACTTAACCACTGAACCATATCCCCAGCCCTTTTTATATTTATTTTGGGACAGGGTCTCACTAAGTTGCTTAGAGCCTTGCTAAATTGTTGAGGCTAGCTTTGAACTTGTGATCCTTTTGCCTCAGCCTCTGGAGCCACTGGGATTAAAGGCATGCACCACTATGCCCAGCTTCACTTCTTACCATAAGGAGCTGAAGAAGGACTATTATAGGATAGTTAGAAGTATAGACTGTGGCAATGGACAGTTAATATCTGGATCTAATATTTATTAACTTTTCTATTTGGAGAGAAAGTACTTAACCTTTCTGTTTCTTGGTGTTCTCTTTAAAATAGGGATACCTTCCTTATAAGATTATTGTAAAGGTTAAATGAGGAAGATAGTGCTTCCTGACCTTTTTCACATGGCACATATAGAAAATGGTAAATTTTTACAGGTAAGTAAAAGAATGAGTTACTAGGAACTCCTATGTAGACCTTTTTTAGCTCACTCCCGGGGTGGAGGAATCATTAGCCCAGCCACACCTCTACCCCAATTAATGGACCACAAGTATGTTATAGAATGTATGTTGAGAAGCTCTAAATTCATTCATGAAAATATGAATTTATTTATTTATAACTTCAAGTAGGAGTTTAGTAAACCTAAGTTATTAATACCTGATAAAAATAGGAAATATACTATAATAAGTAGGGAACTAGCCAACACCCTAAATTATAGAATTCTCTTGGAGGTTCAGATGCTTCAGAAAGGTATTAAACATGTATGTTTATCTTCTAGGTATTGTTCTAGAATCTTAAAACTTTTAGTCAGCCAGTTACTTATAATTGGCAGCTCAATTTATAATTGGCAGCTCATTAGATCTGTGGGTAATATATTACATATTGATTGTGGTTATCATTCCACTATGTAATTCTCATTTTGGTCTATATTAGGGTCGCCGGGCTGTTAAAGCAGGTGTTTATGCCGCTTGCCAGGAAGCAAAAGAAGATATAAAGGTAACTTTCTGAAAGAGAAACAGTGACTGATAAACACAGACTTTTAAGAGGACTGTATGTTTATAAGAGCCCAAGTAGGACAAGTAGGATGATCATATTGTTGAAGTGGTTTGACATCCTAAGTAAAGATAGGATCCGGATGCTTAGACTCAGAAATTTGGTATGGCAGGGATATGTGATTATTATTAGTATTATTTTAAAGAACAGATTGTTTAGCTGAAAGCAAAATTTTCATACTAGCTTTTTTTTTTTTTTTTAAATGTACCTTTTATTTGTAGAGCCATTCAGAAAATGTCTCTCAACATCCACTTCATGTAGAAGTATTGCACTCTGAGGTTATGGCCCATCAGAAATTTGCTTTGCGTCTTGGTTCCTGGATGAACAAAATTATGAGCTATTCAAGTAAGCATGCAGCCTGTTTTACTTATTTGTAATAAACTATTGTGTTTTTATACCCATAAATTTTTAAATGTCATTAAGTATAAAGTAAAATTTCTTTTTTTTGTCAAGTATCTATTTTTATTGTCAGGATTACATTCCAGATGCACAAATAATATATTTTAAATGTATAATATCAAATAATATTATTTATTGGCTCTCAAGTTTTTGATGATGGCAGAATTCTTGACATCAAGCACAGTAGGATTAATGTTAGTCTTTCATATGTTATTATAGGAAATGTACTTTAAGGAGAAACCATAAAAATAAAAATTATAAAAATTTTCTGACATTTTTTATTTGCAGGTGACTTTAGGCAAATCTTTTGCCAAGCATGCCTTAAAGAAGAACCTAGCTCTGAGAATCCATGTCTCATTAGCAGGTTGATGCTTTGGGATGCAAAGCTTTACAAAGGTAAGTAGACCTTTGCTTCTGCTACTTACGTGAAGGTAACTTTATCCAATTTGTATTCTTCTGTGTTGAAACTAAGGGTATTGCCTTTAAGTTACAGTACCTTTTCATTTAATCAGGGCCGGTTTTTAAAAAGTGGGTATATATTTTCATGTAATAATGTGTTTATTACAGCTATGTTTTCATTTCAAAAATCTCAATGAACAAAAAGTGGAAGATGAGAGAAAGGGTATGGAGAAGGAAAAGTACAAAATAAGAGTAGTTCTTTTTTTTTTTTAAAATATTATTAGCTGCAGATGGACACAGTATCTTTATTTTATTTATTTTTTTATGTGGTGCTGAGAATCGAACCTAGTGCCTCACACATGCTAGGCAAGCGCTGTACCACTGAGCTACAGCCCCAGCCCAAAATAAGAGCAGTTCTGAGTGAAACAGTGAAAATGAATGAAAAAATTGAAAGGATAAAGATAAGGTGGTAGAAGAGGTGCAGAAAAAGAAAGAAAATGTAATATATGTGTGTATTTTAAATTTTAGCTATATTAGTACCACTTCAATATATGCTATTTATAATTGTCCTTGAGGGGACATGTGAAATATTTTTATAATATTCTATCACTTCTAATGGCTGGAATAATTTGCTTTCATTTTGCTGATATCCTCTTATCTTCTGACACCAAATGATCTATAGGTGCCCGTAAGATCCTTCATGAATTGATCTTCAGCAGTTTTTTTATGGAGATGGAATACAAAAAACTCTTTGCCATGGAATTTGTGAAGGTAATTGCTTTTCATAGGTAGAAATCAATAAACAAATAGAAGTTTTATAAATGAGTGATAGAAACAAAGGAATAATTGTTTTAAAAGAATTGAATTTTATGATTAATTTCTTTGTCAAAAGTTTGATATTTAATGTTAAGCAAATATTTACACAGATGGCACTTGGTAGTATAGAAACAGCAGAAGAGGAGATAGGTTTGGAAAATGACTAAAGGGCCAAGCAAGTTCTTTTTTATCATTTATTTGCTCTTAGTAAAATTTGTAACAAGAGTAGCAGTAACTAATTGAAGGAAGGGGGAACAAATATGCATACTAAAGGAGGCAGGAATTAAATGGCAAAAATTACATTCAACTGAGGCTAAAACACAAACTTAAAACTTACAGCTTTTTAAGTTGCTTTATTGATCTGTTTTATATCCTTTTTTGGGGTGGGTGGGTACTGGGGTTGAACTCAGGACACTCAACCACTGAGCCATATCCCCAGCCCTTTGCTGTATTTTTTATTTAGAGGCAGGGTCTTACTGAGTTACTTAGTAACTCACTGTTGCTAAGGCTGGCTTTGAACTTGTGATCCTCCTGCCTCAACCTCCCGAGCTGCTGGGATTACAAGCATGTGCCACCGTGCTCAGCATGTTATATATCCTTTATATTGTTATGTATTTTTATCTATCTTGCAAGTTAAATTTCAGGATTACACAGCAGGAACTTTGAATTTTCTACTTCACCTTATACAAAAGTGTACAATAAATACATGTTGATGTCTTCTGATTTTAAGTTGCAGACAGTTCTGTAAGATTTAGGATATGGCAGAGATAGGACCCAGAATGGAATTGGAAGCAGAGGGGAAAATAATAATTGTTATAGGCAAATAACATTGGTATGAAATACCTGTGTTATATGGATTTTATAAGCATATTATAACATTTGATGTACATGTTAATCTTTGGAAGCAGTGGTAACTAAAGTTGGAAAAACTGTACTTCTAAAACTTGATAGAATGTTGGACTATATGTATGATCTGAAATGAAATTTATTTTCTTTCTTTGTTCTTTCTGTTCTTTCTTCCCTCCCTCCCTCCCTCCTTCCTTCTTTTCCTTCTTTCCCTTCCCTTCCTCCCTCCCTTCCTGGGGATTGAGCCCAAGACCTCATGCATGCTAGGCAAAGACTCTACTACTGAGCTATATCCCCAGCTGAAATTTTATTTTCTTATACAAAAGGTAGTCTCTCAACTTAGATGATATATTGTTGGTACAGCATTTAATCTCTTAAATTCTGTAGGAATTCTGGGAGGTAAAATTAAATATCTAAGTCCAGTATCCAACTCTGTGCTTAGACATACTAGATGCTCACTACACAGCTGGGTCTGTTATTCATTTGTTCTAATATGTCAGGGTTGATTTCCAGCTCATATGTATCAGTAAGGGTAAAAAGTTAAAAAGTCAGCATCCATTCCATTTAGGGTTAGATGGAATCTGATTTGTTGATTTTCTGGATGATACCAGTTGTTAAATACTTTCAAAGTATCCCCTGTCCTATACCATTGGAGTAAAAACTGCTCAAGATTTCTCCAACTGAACATGGTGGTGCACACCTGTAATCCCAGCGGCTTTGGAGGCTGAGGCAGGAGGATCGCAAGTTTAAAGCCAGCCTCAAGCAACTTAAAGAGGCCCTGAGTAACTTAGCAAGACCCTGTCTCAAAATAAAATATAAAAAAAAAGGGCTTGGAGATGTTGCTTAGTGGTTAAGTGCCCCTAGGTTCAGTCACTGGTACCAAAAAAAAAAAAAAAAAAAAAAGGGATAAACTGCACTATTGCTCTCCTCCATGATTTTCACCTGTGTTTTTTGTTCTTTGTTTTAGCAGATCTTCTAACTCTACTAGTAGTTTGGATAGATGAATTCATATTTGGTCTTTGTTATTCTCTAGTATATTTTTGTTGACCATGCTGTATCTTGCCTCAATAAATAGGAGCTATACTTGTCATCTTCTGGATAGAAACATTCTTGCAGCACTTATTAATTTGAGATTTAAATTTTAAAATCTTTTTTAAATTGCGATTTTAAAAGTTTTTAGTAGTAACTTGGAATTGATTATCCATTTATATCTTTCAGTATTATAAACAACTGCAGAAAGAATATATCAGTGATGATCATGACAGGAGTATCTCTGTAACTGCACTCTCAGTTCAGATGTTTACTGTTCCTACTCTGGTATGTATCAGTTGTGTGTGTGTGTGTGTGTGTGTGTGTGTGTATTCTTTTTTTTTGCAGGATTTCTAAATAAAGCTTGTTTTGCTTTAAGAATCTCACCTAATGTCGACCTAAAACAATGTCATAATTACTAAGTGGGGCTAGTTCCATTTGGAAAATTGAATACTATTTCAGTGATATCTGTATGTGTATTTAGTGATACCCAAGGACCAAGTAACTTGGCATTACTCTCGTCCAAATGTCCTGATCTCTGCAGATAACATCCACAACTTATTTCTCACTTTCTAGAGTAACTTAGAAGACTGCCATTTCAATACCAAAACTTTTTTTTTTTTTTTTTTTTTACATTTTACTCTGCTTTTGTTCTTCAGTTATTCTTTGGTTTACCTTATAGAGTAAGGTAAAACTAAGAAGGGAGAGTATGCCTATCATGCATATGTGTAAGATGATGCTACATATGCCTGGGAAGATCGTGGATGATTCTACTTCCTTTTTGTGCTACTGTTTTTCCTGTTTCTTCTGGATAGTTTGATTAATTCTTCCTTCTTTCCCTTTTCAAAGAGCCAAAGAAAAGTGTAGGAAAAAGAAAGTAAACTGGGGATAAGAAGGAGATTCTAGAGTAGATAGTAATACAGTAGAAGTCATGAAAGATTTTTGTTATGGTTTGCCCATTATGTGTTTACTGATGATGAATGTTTATTAGATAACCTGTTTAAGGGCTGGGAGTATCCAGGCAGGTGTTTTCTAGTTACTGAAGAGGAGATTAGGGGATTTTTACTTTTTTCTTTTTTTCCAATACTGGTGATATAATGCAGGGACACTCTACCACTGAGCTACATTCCCAGCCCTTTTTATTTTATTTGGAGACAGTTTTGCTAAGTTGTTGAGGCTGGCCTTGATATTGCAGTCCTCTTGCCTCAGTCTCCCAAGTTGCTGGGATTACTGTTGTGTACCGCCATGCCCAGCAAGGATTTTTACTCAACTAAAGTTTCATTAATTGCTATTCTGTAAAACTAAGGATTGTGGTTAATGCTTAATGAACATTTATTAAAAATTACTGACCAAACCAAGTTAATGAATAAATTAAGTACATGGTACTATGAGTTCATGCTAAAGATAATATTCTTGAAATATTCTGCAGGCTCGACATCTTATTGAAGAACAGAATGTTATCTCTGTCATTACTGAAACTCTGCTGGAAGTTTTACCTGAGTACTTGGACAGGAACAATAAATTCAACTTCCAGGGTTATAGCCAGGACAAATTGGGAAGAGTATATGCAGTAATATGTGACCTAAAGTAAGTTGTAAATCAAAAGGTGAGGGCACCTGATAAACACAGTGTGCTTATTTACTCTGTCTTATAAGGAAATCTTTGATTCTTTTGATTATCCAGGATTCTCTTTATAATGATGGCAAGTTGAAAGGATTCTTACTGCTTGATGTTGATACAGTTGTCCCACCCTATCCATGTGTTCCGTATCTGTTATTCAACCAACCTCAAATTGAAAATATTCAAAACATAAAAAAGAGTCTGTACTAAATGTGTACTTTTTTCTCAAAACAGTACAGTATAACAAGTATTTTCATAGCATTTACGTTGTATTAGATATTAGATCATCTAGAGATGATTTAAAGTATATGGGAGAATGTAGACATGTATAGATAAGTTCTGTG
>PVHX01001839.1:21255-52900 GCA_004024805.1 Geosciurus inauris
GATTGAACTCAGGGGCGCTCGACCACTGAGCCACATCCCCAGCCCTATTTTGTGTTTTATGTAGAGAC
Organism: Geosciurus inauris; assembly: GCA_004024805.1. Lineage (NCBI taxonomy): Eukaryota > Metazoa > Chordata > Mammalia > Rodentia > Sciuridae > Geosciurus > Geosciurus inauris. The sequence goes on from PVHX01001839.1 coordinate 21,324, forward strand.
AGGGTCTCACTGAGTTGCTTAGTGCCTCGCCATTGCTGAGGCTGGCTTTGAACTCGCGATTCTCCTGTCTCAGCCTCCCAAAGTGCTGTGATTACAGGCTTGCGCCACCGCGCCTGGCTAAGACTTCTTCTTGAGTTTAAAACCAGGTTAATAAGGTACTGAGGAGACACCTGCCACAGGTACTTGGGGTCTCCTGAGGTCACCAAATGAATCTCCATTGTAATTACCACACTTTCACTTACTTCCATTCACATATTTTGTGGTTCTCTCCCACTTGTATAGTCTCTTTTCATACATATACCAAATTATCAGTATACACCAGGGGTTTCTTAATGGAGTTTTTCTCCCTGAAGAGGATTGAATGTTTCTTTTTTAACTACATTTGGAATCACATGATAGATCATATTTGGGATTGTTGGACCTAAAAGGAAATGAATTTCCATTTATATTAGGAATAGATTATGTTATGAGGGTTATGACAGATCAGCTATTCGATAAATGAGAAATTTCAAAAAACTGTTTTAAGAATATATTAGAAAGCCAGGCATGGTGGCACGTGCCTGTAATCCCAGTGACTTGGGAGGCTGAAGCAGTAGGATCACACATTCAGGCCAGCCTGGGGAACTTACTGAGACCCTCTCTCAATATAAAAAGACTGGGAATGTAGCTCTGTGGTAAAGCTCCTCTGGGTTCCATCCCCAGTACTGCCAAAAAGAAAAGAAGAATACATTAGAACAAAATATATTTCATTTAATTTGTCATTTAAAAAACAAAGCTCCAGGTGAGGGTTATAGCTCAGGGGTAAAGTGCTTGTCTAGCATGTGTAAGGCCCTGGGTTCGATCCCCAGACTGCAGAAAATAATAATAAAATCAAATTGGCAAATTAAAAAACAAACATAAAAGAGCTCCAAGACATATGAGATTATTTATTTCTAGTCCAAAGAGGGGACAAATTTTATCTACTTCTAGTGACCATGCAGGGTACAGAGAGATGGCAGGAAAAAGCTTTCTAATTCATCTTAGAAATAATTTAGTCTATTTTAAAAATAGGGCTTGGGGGTTTACTTTTGTATAGAGCACTTGCCTAGCATGCACAAGGCCCTAGGTTTGATCACCAACACTGCAAAACAAAAACAAAAATAAAAAACAAAGAACTTAACAAGATTTCTGCAAGTATGAAGCAGATCTTTGATATTATTGAGGGGAATTCTTCAAAACCTTTTCACATGCTTCAATTTCAAAATACAATTATGGCATATAAACTTTTCTTTAAAGTTTGGTAAATTCTTTTTTTTTTATCTTTTTAGTTGTAGATGGACACAGTATCTTTATTTTTTATTTATTTTTATGTGGTGCTGAGGATCGAACCCGGTGCCTCACACATGCAAGGCAAGTGTTCTACCACTGAGCCACAGTCCCAGCCCAAGTTTGGTAAATTCTTATGTTTTCACACCTTTGGTACAAGTATAAATGGTAGATGAATTTAGTAGTGAATCAGTATATAAACATTGTGATTCAAATTTGTTCTATAGCCAAATTATGTAAAGCATATATTATGCAAAGCATATAAATGAGAACTAATGGCTGAACTTAAAAGTTATCCTCATTAAATCAGTGAATAACCTTGGTCCGCTTTACTGGGGGAAAAAAAATAAACTTGGTCCTGTGATACTGGTTATTATTTTATCTGATTATGCCTTACCATGAAATAAATTTGTCAGTACTAGTAGATACTTTACTTATCCTGCCTCAGGTAATTTTCATTCTCTCAAAATAGTGCATTTCAACTTTGGATAGCCCCTTCCAACTTTTAGACAGCTTATTATACATTGAATTATTTTTTATAGCTTTCTCTTAGTCCATTTATTTATTTTTCAGGAATTTCTTTTTTATTATAATAGTGCATATTAATTATACAAAATAATGGGTTTCTTTGTCACATATTCATACACACATACAGCATACTTTGCTCCTTTGTCCACTTAGTACAAAATCAGTTCTTGTTTAACTTAAATATTTAAAGACAGTAGTCATATCTGCCAAGATCTTTCTAGGTTAAGTTGCAAACATTTTTTTAATTATTCCTATTGCATGTTGTTGAAATTTTCTTCTAAATCTTTTGTCCATCTCATCTGAACCTGTTCCAGTTGAATATATACCATTTGTATCCCAAAAAAAGAACATGGTGCTCCAACTGAGGTCTGCCTAGAAAAGCATAGAAGGGAGGGATTACTACCCCTCTCACTTTAGTTAATATACCTCTGTTAATTTAATCACTTACTTTATGGACAATATCTAATAGGTTGTTTTGTTTCTCAGTTACTAATGCAGTATGGAAACTTAACAAAAGAGATGTGGTTGAATCTTTGTTCTATTAGGGAATCATTATCCTTCTATTACTCTAAACTATTCCTGTGTCCCATTTCTGAAAAGTGTAACAGGCTCTCAAACCAGATCACTCCATTACTCTCCCAGTCTTTTACCCTCTTCTCCCATTGCTTTTTCTACCTACTTTTATATACAGGCTTGGCTTGGCTTGGTTTTTCTTAATCTTCCCTTCCCCTTCCCCTTCTTCCTGCCATTGGCATCTTCTTTACTTGCTAGGTAAACTACAAGAGTCAGGTATGAATTATGTGAGAAACTAAAAATTCTCTTCTATTCTGGGTCAGTGCTTCTCAGATTTTAAGGAGTACTGATCATCTAAGGAGCTTGTTAAAATGCAGAGCCTTTAGTAGGTCTGGTTAGAGCCTAAAAGCTTGCATTTCTAAAAAGTACCCAGGTAATGCTGTTGCTGCTGTTTGATGGACTACATATTGAGTAACAGTAATATAAAAAAGAACAAGACCTTGATGACATTTGTTTATTGTGACATATTTTAAGCTTTAGTCCTTTTTACCTTTATTTTAAAAGAAAGATTTTGATGGTAATTAGCTAATTTCAATTATTTCTTTGATAAGGTCCGGATGATTATATTTTCAATGCATAGTTACCATATTAATGAATATCTAAAAAATGGGAAAAATTAAACCACAGTCCTATCTTTACAATTCCTATGTCTGTTGCCTTGTCTTTTATGTTCCTACATTACTTCCTTTGTACATTTTCTTTAGTGCTTACATTTAGATTGCAGTGTCTATTACATGTGTTTTCCTCACTACACTGAACTTTAAGGGCAGGATATGTCTTGTTCATGTTTATATTTACAATACTTGGTATATATAAGAAAAATGTATAGGGAGGTGGAGACAGGAGAATCGCAAGTTCAAAGCCAGCCTCAGCAACGGTGAGGCGCTAAGCAACTCAGTGAGACCCTGTCTCTGCATAAAACGCAAAACAGGGCTGGGGATGTGGCTCAGTGGTTGAGTGCCCTGAGTTCAATATCCGGTAACCCCCCTCCCCCCAAAAAAAGAAAGAAAAAGAAAAATATATTTTGGTTGATTGAATACAAAATTTTTAATAATTGTTAGTGATTGCTTCCTGAGAAGTCATTTGATGATTAACATCATTCTCACTTGATATGAAACCAATCATTGTGTTTTTAGCCAAGAGAAATAGTGATCTTGTAAACCGTAGGCTAAAATATGTCTGTTTTACTTTTTGGTACTGGGGATTGAACGAAGAGGTGATTAAGCACTGAGCCATATCCCCAGCTCTTTTTAAATTTTTTAAAATTTTGAGACAGGGTCTCACTAAGTTGCTTTTAGGGCCTCACTTATTTGCTGAGGCTGATCTTGAACTTGGAATCCTTTTGCCTCAGCCTCCTGAGCCACTGGGATTATAAAGTGTGCACCACCATGCCCAGCTATGTTTATTTTTTGAAACTAGATTCTGATGTGTGAGCCATGATGACATAGGTACCTAGATCCTTCTTCCAGGTTCTGAGTTCTCAAAACCTGTAGGTAGGAAATCTGTTCTAAATTTCCTAAGCCTGAAAGGCTTTCTGCTGACCCTTTAGGTATGAAGATGGGTATGAAGAATTCTAGGAAATCTGTACTATTTGTCACTTGTCCAGAATTGGCTATGTTAAGCTAGGTTGGTCTGAGGCCCGCTTAATCAGACTAACCTCCGAGGGCATAAAGTATAGGAAAGTCAGGCTTAGCTTTGATTTCTGCCTCTTGTAAGGCATTCCCATGTTTTGCTGACTATAAATAAAACAATTCTAGGTCTGCCTAGAGCTTCTGATTATTGTAAGAAATTAGAATGCATAATTTTGATAAGTCAACATTGTCTATAATCCTGAGAACCTTAAAATTACCCCAAAATAGAGAAGTGAAATATTTCTTTCTCTTTTGAAATGATATAGATATATCTTGATCAGCAAGCCTACGATATGGACAGAAAGATTAAGAATGCAGTTCCTTGAAGGTTTTCGATCTTTTTTGAAGATTCTTACCTGTATGCAGGTATGATAATTCTTCTGTATATCATAAGAGAAATTTATTTAAAAAATTATAATCTCACTTGTCTTCTTTTTCATCTTCTCCTTTAGCAAACTATTGTTTTTTTATATGAGAGAAAATTTTTGTAGCAAACTATATATAAAATTTAAACACTGATTCACTTTAACAGATCTTTCTATATACCTTAGTAGTAAACTTAGTTATTATATACCTTAATAATAAACTTTGTTTACTACTGCTACTACTATTAATGTTTATTTTGAATGTTTACCATATGATAGATGAGTAATAAGCACTTCATATGCATTATCTCTTTTGAGCCTTGTAGCAATCTTATGTGATAGTTGCTATTCTCAATTTTTATATAGGGAAATAGAGAGTTAGTAATAATTTGCTTAGGGTTCCAAAGCTAGAAATTTTAGAGCTGGTATTTGCACTCAAATGTTCTACTTCTGAGCTATACCCCTGAGAGCTGGGATTTGAACTGATATATTCTGACCTAGTATAACAACCATGTTAAAATTTTCAGCATATATGTATATGAACCCCAACAATTTTATATTTTGCCAGTAGAGGAGCAAAGAAAGAGGGTTATATGTTGACCAATCTTCTTTCAGGGAATGGAAGAAATCAGAAGACAGGTTGGGCAACATATTGAAGTAGATCCTGATTGGGAGGCTGCCATTGCTATACAGATGCAATTGAAAAATATTTTACTCATGTTCCAAGAGTGGTGTGCTTGTGATGTAAGTAAGATTTGTTAGTAAGATCAATATCTTTAGATATTTAAATTTGTCTTATTAAATTTAGGAGGAAAATCCAGTTTTTTACACTTGATTAGAAAATGTATCCTAGGGTGGTTTTGCTTATTTTGAGGGAATTGCAGGGTTTAACAATGTATATGTTTATTTCAAATGCACTTATTTATTTATTGGAAGCATTTGTTTATTTATTAGTGATAATGATAATTAGGACCACATAGACTTTTAAATATTTCAAGAATAGAGAGAGGTGAATATTTTATTCAATTAAGAACTTTGTTACATGTGTGAAGCCATTCATAAAATTAATTTCAAAATACATCTCCAACCTCATAACTCTCTTTAAACAAACAATACTACTTCAGATTCCCTTTAGGGAAGATGACTTCATTTCTTTCTTTTCTGAGAAAATTGACATCTCTGTCAAATTCCATTGTCTCCTCCATTTTCTCTGTATTATCATCATCCTCTTCTTGTTGAATAAATTTATTTGTGTCTTCACTATTGGTCTCTGAGTCTTTTTTTGTCTCTTTTCTAAAACCAGTGCCTCTACCTAGGCTCTTGGTTTTAGTTTATATTACTTTTTCCTGGAATTTGCCAGTTGGCTAGAACTGTGTTTAGAAAAAACTCCTAAAGGATCCATTTAGTAACCAAATTTAGAGATCTTTTCTTAGTCCCATCTTTGTTGAATTACCTGTATCACTGTATTCAGTTAAGTACCTTAGTCTTTTTAAACCTTTCTTTCCCTCTGATTTTCACAAAACTGTACTATCCTAATATTTCATTGTCATTTACCAATTTTAGTCAATGACTGCTTTTCTCCAATTCCTTCTGGTTGCTAAGAATACTGAGGCATTCTCCAGTATTCTCTAACAGATCTTTATTTAAATCCTTATAGAGATGATTTTTCCCAAACTATAGTATCACTTTTATTTTCCATATATTCCTTAGATCTTAGATTTATATTATATTTTAATTTCACATTTTTATTAGTGCATTATAGTTGTACATAATGATGGGATTTGTTACATATTGATACATGCACACAATATAACAGTGTAATTTGTCCATTATCACTCCTCAGCACTTCTCTGCCCCCTACCCCTCCCACCTCCTGGTCCATTTCCTCCGCTGAACTCCTTTTGATTTTCCTGAGATCCCAGAGCCCCCCACACACTTTTTCCTCTCTAGCTTCCACATATAAGAGAAAACATACAACCCTTGATCTTCTGATCAAACTCAGAATATCTTAAATTGATTTGTCATCATTTTATTCCACTTTAAATTTGCATTTTCTCTTTTTGATTTTCCTTATTTTATTAATGATGTTACTATTAATATAGTCATCATCCATACAGGAAATTCAGAGTTACTGTATTCTGTGTGTTTGATGTTATCAGATGTTTTGACAAGAAAAATGTTCTGGATTCATGTAAGATTGGGAAATTTGGAGTTGAACAGAAATTAGGCACTATGCTAATGTCTGTTCCCCAAATTCATTTGGCCATGGAGTTCCTTTCTCAAGGTAAAATCAGGAGGAGAAACACTATATTAAGAAAGTGACCTGATGACTTGGAAGGCTGAGACAGGAGGATCACAAGTTTGAGGTCAGTCTCAGCAAGTTACTACAAAGTGACATTAGTCAAGACAGTATGGAGTGGGCATAAAGATAGACATACAGATCAGTGAAACAAAATTGAGAATCTCGCCAGGCATGGTGGCCCATGAATGTAATCCCAGGTACTAGGGAGACTGGGACAGGAGGATTGCAATCCAAGGCCAACTGGGCAATTTAGCAAGAACTTGTCACAAAATAAAATACAAAAGGGCTGGGTATGGTTCAGTGATATTTGACCCCTGGGTTCAATCACCAGTACCACAAAAGTAAATAAATAACATTTTTAGGGGCTGGGATTGTGGCTCAGTGGTAGAGCGCTTTCCTTGCATGCGTGAGGCACTGGGTTCCATCCTCAGCACCACATAAAAAATAAAGTAAAAACAAAATAAAGATATAAAAAAATAAATAACATTTTTAAGTAGGGTGCAGTGGTACACATCTGGAATCCCAGCAACTCAGGAGGCTGAGTCAGGAAAATCACAAGTTTGAGGCCAGCCTCAGCACCCTAGTGAGACCCTCAGCAACTTCGTAAGATCCTGTCTCAAAATGAAAAAAAGAACTACGGGTGTAGCTCGGTGGTAAAGCACTTCTGAGTTCAATCCCCAGTACAAAAGAGAGAAAGTGACCTGAGTGACCTTTGACTTTTCTCTTTTCCTACCACAGTCACCTAGAGTTAGTTCTTTCTTATCCCAAATTTATTTTAAAATCCTGTCTCATTTTCTGTGAGTTCATTCTTTTCCTTTTTCACTGCCCCATCCTAGTCCTGATCCTTAGGCCTACATGTGATAGTATTTTTCCTGTTGGTTTCCTCATCTCCTAACTTTACCTTCTTCACTTTGTTGCCTTCAGCACACACATTAATTCTTCTTGCAACAATGTGTTCACTGTGTCACCTGTCAGATACCACCAATGTATTGTTTATTTTTACATCTCTGCATAGAATGCCATCTTCTTCTCATCTTTCCCCATAGTTAAATCCTGCATGTTCTGTTTTGGTATTTTTTGGTGGTAAGGATTGTTGGGGATAGAACTTAGAGCCTTGAGTATGTTAAGCATGTGTTTTACCACCTTGTTATATCCCCAACCCTAAATTATGCATATGTTTTAGGTCCCATTCAAAAGCTGCTTTAATTTTTATTGTGTGCATATGTAAATATGTAAAAACAAATTCCACCATTATGTACAACTATAATGTATCCATAAAAAATGTGGGGGGAAAAAAAGCTGCTTTAAAGTTATGTTTTCCCAATTGTTGGTGGTCTTATATTTGCTGTCATAGGGCAATTAATTTATACCATATTTTACTTTGATTATAAGTGTATATATGTTACATTTCCTATATAATAAATATTTATTGAATGATGAGTGGTAAAGTAGCTAACTTGTGAACATATTTGCGTTTTTATTTTCTCTTTAGGAAGAACTCTTACTAGTAGCTTATAAAGAATGTCACAAAGCTGTGATGAGGTGCAGTACAAGTTTTGTATCTAGTAGCAAGACAATAGTACAATTATGTGGTCATATTTTGGAAACTAAGTCCTACAGAGTGTCTGAGGATCTTGTAAGCATACACCTGCCACTCTCTAGGACTCTTGCTGGTGAGTATTTGTTTTGATATTTTTTTTCTGTGTTTAGTATGTACAAATATACTCAGACCAGATAATGCAGTTAAGGGCTATCATTGTCACTGTCCTGCAAGGAACTGTTACCACAGTGTTTATCAAAGGATGCTTACTTACCTGGACTACTTTTTTCTTTTTTTAATATTTATTTTTTAGTTGTAGGTGGACAGAATATCTTTATTTTATTTTTATGTGGTGCTGAGGATCGAACCCAGTGCCTCATGCGTGGCGAGCACGCTACCACTGTGCCATAACCCCAGCCCACCTGGACTACTTTTTTTTTTTAATTTTTTTTTTTTTTAGTTATAGATGGACACAATGTCTTTTATTTTATTGCTTTGTATGTGGTGCTGAGGATCGAACCCAGGGCCTCACGCATGCGAGGCAAGCGCTCTACCGCTGAGCCACAATCCCAGCCCCCACCTGGACTACTTTTTATCTGGGTTATCTAATGAATCTTAATGACTAACTTAGCAGCTTATCTTCCATTCATTTATTTTTCAAACATAAGTTGATTAATATGAAGTACTGAATTTGTGTAAAGTTTCTGACACATGCTCCTAACCTCCTAACTTTTTTTTTTCCTTTTGGCTTAGTTATTCTTTTTATTTGTTCTTTTTAGTTACACATGATGGTAGAATATATTTTGACATATCATACATACATGGAGTATAACTTCCTGTTCTTGTGGTTGTACATGATGTGGCGTTATACTAGTCATGTATTCATATATGAACACAGGAAGGTTATGTCTGATTCAGTCTACTTTCTTTCCCATTTCCATCCCCACTCCCTTCCCCCACCCCCTGTCCAATCTAGTGAACCTACACACAGACAGACACACACACACACACACACACACACACACACACTCCCATTGTGAGTTAGCATTTGCATATCAGAGAGAACATTTGGCCTTTGGTTTTTGGGGATTGGCTTATTTCACTTTGATCATGATAGTTTCCAGTTCCATCTATTTTTGGGGATTGGCCTATTTCATTTAGCACGATATTCTCTAGTTCCATCCATTTACTGGCAAATGCCATAAATTTATTCCTCTTTATGGCTGAGTAATATTCCATTGTGTATTTATACCACATTTTCTTTATCTGTTCATCTATTGAAGGGCACCTAGGTTGTTTCCATAGCTTAGCTATTGTGAATCAAGCTGCTGTGAACATTAATGTGGCTGCGTCACTATAGTATGCTGATTTTAAGTCCTTTGGATATATGCTGAGGAGTGTCATAACTGGATCAAAGAGTGGTTCCATTCCATATTTTCTGTTGGAAACATATGGAATCTCCATACTGTTTTCCATAGTGGTTGCACCAATTTGCAATCCCACCAACAATGCATGAGTGTACCTTTTTCCCCACATCCTCACCAGCATTTATTGTTGTTTGTATTCTTGATAATTGCCATTCTGACTGGAGTGAGATAAAATCTCAATGTAGTTTTTTTTTTAATTTTTTAAATTTTTAAAAAATTGTTTATTTTTTAAATTTTATTTATATGTGGTGCTGAGGATGCAGCCCAGTGCCTCATGCATGCAAGGCAAGCGCTATACCACTGAGCCACCACCCCAGCCCTCAATGTAGTTTTAACTTGTATTTCTCTAATTCCTGGAGATGTTGAACATTTTTTCATACATTTTTTGACCATTCATATTTCTTCTGTGAAGTATCTGTTCAGTTTCTTTGCCCATTTATTGATTGGGTTATTTGGTTTTTTTTGGTGTTAAGTTTTTAAGGTTTTTATATATCCTGGAGATTAATGCTCTGTCTGAGGTTAGGTGGCAAAGATGTTCTCCCATTCTGTAGGCTCTCTCTTCATGTTCTTGATTGTTTCCTCTGCTGTGAAGAAGCTTTTTAGTTTGAATCCATTCTATTTATTGATTCTTGATTTTACTTCTTACACTTCAGGAGTCTTATTGAGGAATTCAATTCCTAAGCCGACATTATGGCACATGTTCCTAACTTTCAAGGAGTTAATGTGACTAAATACTTGGAAATGTACTAATAACCTAATTAATCAGCTTTACTTTTACCAATATGCTTTGAATGAATATCCTAGATACATCCTCATACAAGGTGAAATTTTTCTAGATTTAAAGGTGTATATTCAATTCTCCCCCAAAAAACAGCTTTACATTTCAGACTTCACAATAAAAAGTTCGTTTCTAGCACATTTTCTTTCTTAGAAGTATTATCTTTTCTTTTCATTGTTTTAAATATTAACACATATTAATTGTACAAATTAGTGGATCTCACTGTAGGATTTCTGTACGAGCATATATCATGCTTTGATCATGTCTACCCTCTTTTCTCCTACCCTCTCCTGCTACCATCTCTTCTTCTTAGTCCCTAATAATCCCTCTTTTATTCTCAGGTTATCTTTTTCAACATATAAGATAAAACATGTGATACTTACCTCCTTGTGTGCCTTAACATAATATCTTTGAGTTCTATCCATTTTCCTGCAAATGATGGGATTTTATCCTTCTTTATGACTTAATAATACTCTATTGTGTACATATACCATATTTTCTTCATCTGTTCTTTTGTTGATGAACACCTAGGCTAATTCCTTGTCTTGACTCTCGTGAATAGTGCCACAGTAAATATGGGTATGCAGGTATCTCTTTGGTGTACTAACTTCATTCCCTTCAGATATATACCTAGAAGTGGTATAGCTGAATCATATTATAGTTATATTTTTATTTTTTTGAGGAACCTTTGTTTGTTTTCCATAGTGAATGTACTAATTTACATTCTCACCAACAGTTATAAAGTTTCCTTTTTATTCACAATCTCACCAGTATTTATATATACACCTACTTTTTAAAAAGCTAGAGTGAGATGGTATTTCCATTTGGTTGTTTGATTTTTTTGTTCTGGGGATCAAAAACCCAGAGCCTCAGCCGGGCGTGGTGGCACATGCCTATAATCCCAGCACTTTGGGAGGCTGAGACAGGAGAATCACGAGTTCAGAGCCAGCCTCAGCAATGGCAAGGCGCTAAGCAACTCAGTGGGACCCTGTCTCTACATAAAACACAAAATAGGGCTGGGGATGTGGCTCAGTGGTCGAGTATCCCTGAGTTCAATCCCCAGTACCAAAAAAACCCCATTAAAAACCCCCAGAGCCTCATGCATGCTAGGCAAGGACTCTATCACTGAGCAATAACCCCAGCCTTTAGTATGGTTTTGATTTGTATTTCCCTGATGACTAAAGATACTGAACATTTATTTCATTTATTGACCATTCATATTTCTTTGGAGAACTGTTCTTTCAGGTAAGTGGTTTACCCTCGCATTAATTGGATTACATTTTTTGTGAAGTTTATCGAGTTATTTCTGTATTCTGGTTACTTAATCTGTCAGACAAATTATTGGCAAAGATTTTTTCCCACTCTGTAGGTTGTCTTTTCACTGTTGACTGTTTTCTTAGCTGTACAGAAGCTTTTTTTAAATGGTATCAGGGATTGAACTCAGGGGTACTCAACCACTGAGTCACATGCCCAACCCCTTTTTTTGTATTTTATTCAGAGACAGGATCTCACTGAGTTGCTTAGGGTCTTGCTAAGTTGCTGGGTCTAGCTTTGAACTTGTAATCCTCCTGCCTCAGTCTCCCAAACTGCTGGGATTACAGGTGTGTGCCACCACTCCCAGCTGTGCAGTAGCTTTTTAATTTGATGTTATACCATTTGTCAGTTCTCGTTTTTGTTTCCTGGACTGTTGGAGTCCTATTCAGGAAATCATTGCCTGTGTCACTATCTTGAACTTCTAGTAGTTTCAAAGTTTGGGTCTTACATCAAGGCCTTTGATCCATTTTGAGTTGATTTTTGTACAAGTTAGGAGATAGGAGTCTAGTTTCAACCTTCTACATGTGAATATCCAGTTTTTCTGGCACCATTTGTGGAAGGGGCTATCTTTCTCTAGTATATGTTTTTGGCACTTTTGTCAAAAGTCAGATTGGCTACAAATGTTCTCTCTGATATGGGGATGCTAACACACAATAAGTGGGCGAAGGAAGAATAGAAGTTCAGTGGATTAGACATAGTGGAAGGGAGGGAGGATGGGAATAGGAAAGACAGTAGAATGAATCAGGCATAACTTTCCTATGTTCCTATATAAATACATGACCAGTGTAACTCCACATCATGTACAACCACAAGAATGGGAAGTTATACTCCATGTATGTAGAATAAATATGTCAAAATATACTCCACGGTCATATATATCTAAAAGAATTTTTTTTAAAAAAGTTAGTTGGCTAAAGATGCATGGATTTATTTCTACATACTCTATTTTGTTCCATTGGTCTACTAGTCTGTTGTTATGCCAGTACTATGGTGTTTTTGACACTGTGTCTCTGGAGTGTATTTTGAAATCAGGTATTGTGGTGCCTCCAGTATTGCCCTTTTTGTTCAGGATAGCTTTGGCTATTTGGGATCTTTTGTATTTTCATGAGTTTTATGATTATTTTTTCTAGATTTATGAAGAATGTTATTAGTATCTCAATAGGGATTGCATTGAATTTATAGATAGCTTTGGGTGAAGCTTTGTTTTTTAATTCTTTGTAATTTTTATCATAGCTTTCATATTCTTAGTTAGGTTTGTTCTAGGTATCTTATTTATTTTGTGGCTCTTGTGAATGGAGTTGCTTTCCTGATTTCTTTCTTAGCAAGTCCATTAGTGGTATGTGAAAAACCTACTGATTTTAGTATGTTGACTTTGTATCCTGCTACTTCACTAAATTTGTTTTTTGGTTCTAAAAGTCTTTTGGTAGAACTTTAGGATTTTCAATTATAAAATCATATCTACAAACAAGGATAATTTGACTTCATTCTTTTCAAATTGTATGCCTTTTATTTCTTTCTCTTGCCTGATCACTCTAGAATTTCTAGTACTGTTTTGAATAAGAATAGTAAGACACCCTATTATGAACTTAGGAGGTGATATATATGACCTTATTTTTTCATATTTCTTGTGTTTCTTTATCATGATTTGTCCATTTGTTTGGGTGAATCTCTCTTCCACTTTTATGTGGTGGTCTTCTCAGTATGTGACTTTTTCTCGCCAGTATGTCTTGGGGTATCAGCTTGTCGTGTAATGTTGAGTATTTCCAAGTGGACTCCACAGTATAATCTCCCTGTAGCTTCTTTGGTTGTGATTCTTTGGTTTGTGCAGAGTGTACCATATCAGAGTCAGAGAGACATACTGTCTCTGCAAGCTTGTAAGAGTGGGAACTTCAGACAAATGTGGTGTAGGCAGCAGAGTATGTGGAATATGTCCTCTGTGACTACTCCTACTGTGGAAGTGGTAGCCCCTGTCAGGAGTTGGGAATGTCCACAGGCACCATTAATAGTAGCTGTTACTTGAAATTGATTTCAATGCTGCTTGCTCTTGTCCTGATTGGAGATTGGTACAGATCTTGATGCTCCATGGGGAGTGACAGGGGCTAGAATCACATTTCTTCCTCTGTGCAGCTAATTATAATTCCTCCCATACTTTGCTAAATGAGTTAGGCCAGAGGCCAGCTTCACAAGGTGTTTGACACCAAACAAGTTAAAGTATAATGCTGGCAGTGCCAGGGCTGTATTTTCTCTGGAGGTTCGTAGTCTGCATGCCCATGGACATGACGAATTCCTGAGCTACAGCAAATCTCTGGATGCCTTTAGTGATGCAGGTAGCAGTTGAACCACCGAGTTCTGTGCTAGAGGTGATGGATTGGAGAAACCTAAATGATCTGCTACCCTCAATCATGTAAAACTGCACATGACTGATGTCTCTCCAAGTTACAATGGGCCTGTTCTCTGAACCACTGATTCCAAAGAGCCATGCCTCTGCTTTCCTCTCTGTTGCAGTTCATATTCCCCACAGTATAAAACTCAGCCAACTGTGTCAGAGACACTACCCCAAACCTAGAGTATCTTATGTGGCTGCCACCTGCCCAGTCAATGCAGCTGTGTGCCTATAGGAACCCTGAGATGTGGTTATGCTAGGCCCACTGACTCCTAGAATAGTAATAGTTCCAGACAGTAAGACCCTTTTCAAGATGGCTCCTCGCCATAGCACTGAGAGTTTGCTGAAAGATGAAGTAAAATTCTCTAAGGCTAGCTTGTTGTTCAGACTCTAGGTCAGTTATTTAAGCTGTTTGTTTATAGGGTGCAGCCTTCTGCACCACACTTTGAATCTCTTTTTTCGACTTTACCCATTTCCCCCATCCCAGGTGCCAGGTGCTGTAGTATTCTACTTCTCTTGCATTATTCTCCCTAGTCTCTGGATTTTACCAGATTTTGACCAGTCACTTCCACATACAGTAACACACGTATTGCTTTGGTTCTATCCAGTGGAGGAACATACTAGTGCCGGATGCCTCTATTCTGCCATCTTGCCTTCCCCCACCCAGACTTGAATATAATTAAATCTTTTCTTTGCTCAATTTCACTAGAGTATTGTCTTTGTCAATGTTTCTTCATCACCAAAAGAAATAAATTATAGATTTTCTTTAGTCATGTGAATTTCCATGTAAATTGGCTCTTTGTCAGGGTTTTACTTTTAAAAACTTCATTGAAGTGTATATTTTTATATTTTTAATTGTGGTAAAATATACATATGTAAAATTTACTATTTTAACCGTTTTTAAGTGTACAGTGGCATTAAGTGCACTCATATTGTTGTACAACCATTACCAACATCCTTCTCCAAAACCATTCATCTTCCTAAAATAAACTTCCAAAACTGAAATACAATAATTATTAAGTAATAACTCTATTACCTTTTCCCTATATCCTTTGGAAACTGTACTTTTTGTCTCAATGAGTTTGACTTCTCTAGGTACCTATAATAAATGGAATCATGTCCTTAGAAAACTTGGAATGGAACCACCATTTGACCCAGCTATCCCACTCCTTGGTCTGTACCCAGAAGACTTAAAAACAGCGTAGGACAGAGACTCAGCCACTTCAATGTTTATAGCAACTCAATTCACTATAGGTAAACTGTGGAACCAACCTAGATGCCCTTCAGTAGATGAATGGATAAAGAAACTGTGGTATATATACACAATGGAATATTACTCAGCAATAAAAGAGAATAAAATTATGGCATTTGCAGGTAAATGGATGGAGTTGGAGAATATTATGCTAAGTGATGTAAGCCAATCCCAAAAAACCAAATGCCAAGTGTTCTCTCTGATAAGTGGATGCTGATCCATAATGTGGGGGAGGACATGGGAAGAATGGAGGAACTTTGGTCACAGGGGTGGGATCAGGGAGGGGGACATGGGTTCAGTAAAGATGGTGGAATATGATGGACATCATTGCTCTAGCTTCATATATGACTGCATATATGTTGTGATTCTACATCACATACAACCAGAGAAATGAAAATTGTGGTCCATCTGTGTACAATGAATCAAAATGGATTCTGCCAGCATGTGTACCTAAGTAGAATAAATAAATAAATTTTTAAAAAATGGAATCCTGTAATATTTGTCCTTTTGTGACTGGCTTATTTCACGTAGCATAATGTCCTCAAGATCCATTTGTGTTGTAGTATGTGTCAGGATTCTTTTCCTTTCTGAAGCTGAATAATATTTCATTGCATGTATGTACTATATTTTTTTCCAACTATTCAACCATTTAACATTTGGGTTACTTTTATCTTTTGACTGTTGTGAATAGTGCTATATGGAATCTCTGTTCAGGTCCTATTTTGGGGTGGGTGGGTGGAGGATACCAGGGATTGAACTCAGGGACAGTTAACCACTGAGCCACATCCCCAGCCCTATTTTGTATTTTATTTAGAGACAGGGTCTCCCTGAGTTGCTTAGCGCCTCACCATTGTTGAGGCTGGCTTTGAATTCGAGATCAGCCTGAGCCTCCTGAGCCACTGGGATTACAGGTGTGCATCACCACATGCAGCTCTGTTCAGGATTTTTTTTTTTTTAAGAACCATCATACTCTTTGCCATGGTAGCTCCACTGTTTACAATCCCAGTAGCAGTGCACAAAGGTTTCCAATTTCTTCTCATCCTTTGTCATTTTCTGGTTTTTTGTTTGTTTGTTTTACCTTGGGGATTGAACACAGGGGTGCTTAACCACTGAGCCACCCCCATCCTTTTGAAAAACATATTTTATAAGATGCTTAAGGCCTCCCTAACATGCTGAGACTGGCTTTGAACTCGAGATCCTCTTGCCTCAGCCTCCTAAGTCACTGGGATTGTGGGCCTATGTCACCAGCACCTGGCTTTTTCTGAGGATTTTTGTTTGTTTTTTTAATAATAGCCTTCCTAGTGTATTTAATGGTATTTCATTATGTTTGTTTGTTTAGTACCAGGGATTGAACTCATGAGTGCTTAACCACTGAGCTATATCCCTAGCCATATTTTTATTTTTTTTTATTTTGAGACAGGGTCTTGCTAAGTTTCTGAAGCTGACTTTGAACTTGCAATCCTCCTGTCTCAGCCCTCCAAGCTTCTGGGATTACAGGCATGTGCCACAGTGCCTGGCTCATTATGGTTTTGGTCAGCATTTCCCTAATGATTAGTGATGTTGAGCATCTTTCTAGAGGCGTATTGACTTTTTATGTTATCTTATTTGGAGAGAAATCTGTTCAAAGTGCTTTATCCATTTTTTATTTGGATTGTTTATTTTTTTGTTTTTGTTTTGTTTTAATTATTGATTTGTAAGAGTTATTTATATATTCTAGATATTGACTGCTTATCACATATGTGATTTAAAAATATTTTTTCTCATCCTTTTACTCTGTTGATAGTGTCTTCTGGCATATAGGAATTTATCTATTTTTTCTTTGCCTATGCTTTTTGGGTTATATTTAAGAAAAATTGTTGTCAGATCTGATTTCCCTACATTTTCTTCTAAATGTTTTATACTTTTCATTCCCATATTTAGATCTTTAATTCATTTTGAGTTAATTGTTGAATGTAGTATAATTAACATCATGTGATTTTGTATTGATTTTGTTTTGACTTTAAAAATACTTAGTTTTTCATCCTTTAATAACTCCAAGATCTGCATATCTTTGGTTTGATTTTTTTTTTTTTTTTGGTACTGGAGATTGAACTCAGGGACACTCTACCACTGAGCCACATCCCCAGCCTATTTTGTTTTATGTAGAGACAGGGTCTCACTGAGTTGCTTAGCACCTCGTCATTGGTGAGGCTGGCTTTGAACTCACAATTCTCCTGTCTCAGTCTCCCTAAGTGCTGGGATTATAGTGTGTGCCACTGCACCCGGCTTGGTTTGATTTTTTGATGTAAACAGAAACGGAGCCATTGAATAACAATTTCTTGAGAACGTCAGGTGTTCAGCAAATAGCCCTTTTCTGTGTGTCTTCTGTTACCCTAAGAGCGAGTTACTTTGATTGGCAGTTATATTTTGGGGTTTTGTTTTGTTTTGTTGTGTTGTGTTGTGTTGTTTTAGTTCCTGCCTAGCACTTGACTCACTGCACTTGAGTTTTTTGCCCTATAACTAAAGGATCAGGGTGACTATAGAAAGGAGATCTGAATTTCAGAGCTTTCCCATCTAAAAAGAAAATGTCCTAGAGTTCTCATTCTTTACCAAATAGTTCTTTGCTTTTATTTACAGCTTTTTCTTTACCTTGCCCAAAATTTGGCCTTGAAGGAGTTTCCCTATGTCTTTGCCTTTCTCATTTTCTCAGAGGATTAGGGTTTTAAATAAAACCTGGATAAAAGAACCAAGGGGAAGGTGGGATGGCACTTTTTTCATTGGCTTCTGCCACCCCAAAATTAGCCATTCTCTGCTGCTTGTTCCTTGCAAAATAAGTTTTGTTTTGTTTTGTTTTTTAAATATTTTTTAGTTATACATGGGCACAGTGTCTTTATTTTTGTTTTACTTATTTTTATGTGGTGCTGAGGATTAGAACCCAGTGCCTCACGCATGCGAGGCAGATGCTCTGCCACTGAGCCACAACCTCAGCCCCGCAAAGTAAGTTTTTAACTGCAATTTTGAGATGATTGATATCTACTTGAGGCTCTTTTTTTTCTCCCTTAATTTGAAAAGGCTTTGTGAATTTTATTTTAGTATTGACCTCTCCTTTACTTGCCCTCAACATCACATCCTTGGGTAATATGAGCAGCAAAAGAGGGAGGAATGGGGTCAAGCCACTTATTCAGCATGGACCAAATAGCCCTTGGGGATTACAGCATTCTCCAGGAGTAGCTTTATAACTCTAATTTACAGAAAGCCAAGAAGGTGCTACTCAAGGCTGTACTAGCAAGCAACCTATAAAAATGTCTGGTGTCCACCTTTTTGTATGGAAGATTGAAGTCAGTTTCAGTCATTTATGTACCAACAGTAACAAAGGAAAAAGTGTCATTATGCAGTCCATTTAACTCATAACAATATTACTCTGAGCATCTGTCCAGCCATTCATCAGATCTTTGTTTGATAACTCCTGAAATCAGGCATGTTCTTGTAGAAAGAATGTCAAGTCATGTTGTCTGTGGGCATATCAAGAGAACATTGTATCAAACAATGGTAGGGAAATCTTTCAGGAGTTCTAATCCACTTTGGGTTTTCAGCTATATTTACATCTAAGCAATAGCAGACTTAATTGAATCTCTTCTACTTTGTAAAATCAATTGTTAAATTACAGGAGTTCTGGTGATGATATTTAGGTGAAATAACCAAAAAAATAAAAAATAAATAAACAAAAAACAAACAGAAGGTCCCTTTTTAACAATTGACAGTATTTCACCAACTTTTATTGAGCCTAATCATAATACTGTCAAATTACCATGATCCCAGTAAAGGCTTTTTATTTGCTATTTTTAAAAAAAGCCCTGATACATTTTTATTCTTTAAAAAAAAACAACAACACAAAAAACTTAGTTTTCAATTATTTTGGTATTTCTTTAAGAGTATATAATAAGCATATCTGGAGAGGCAGCAAATTAGTTTTATGTAATGAATGCATACACCTTGTATGAGATTTTAAGTGTTTTGCTAATATTGTGTTTTGAAATTATAAGTCATAAGTTTGCATTTTAGAGCGTCATTTGTAAACTCAGTAAATGTACAGTGTGTGTATGTTATTGAGGATTTTGCACATGCTAGGGAAGCACTTTGTTACTGAGCTACATCCCCAGCCCTAGTAAATATACATTAAAAATCACCCATGTTTCCAAACTTAATGAATTTAGTAAACATATTTATTGAGTTAATCACTTTCTCATTTTCTTCTTCTTATTTCTTTTATTCACTTTTTAAAAAATTTTAGGTCTTCATGTGCGTTTAAGTAGGCTGGGCGCTGTTTCAAGACTGCATGAATTTGTACCTTTTGTAAGTGACTCTGTTAAGTATTGATTTGCTTATGTCCTATTTCTGAACACCTCTTTGTTGATGAATGGAAAAGAAAATAACATTTTACAATCAATCTAACTAATTCCCATTTAGTAATTTAACAACTATATATATATCACATTGAAATCTGAATCACATAGACTTGGAAGTCATTTAGTTCAAGTCCTTCCCATTTTACAGATAAGAAAGCTGAGAAATATGCAGTGTCATAACAGATACATCTGAGCCCTGTGAGGAATAATCAAATTGAGCTTATTCTGTTTCAGGAGGATTTTCAAGTAGAGGTACTAGTGGAATATCCTTTGCGTTGTTTGGTGTTGGTTGCCCAGGTTGTTGCTGAGATGTGGCGAAGAAATGGTCTCTCTCTCATTAGCCAGGTATGACAAGGTTCATTATTCATATTTATGAATGTATTTATTTTCTAATTGCTTTTCTCTTACATAGTTTTACCCCATGTCCCTAGATTTTTCTGAGCATTTTCTTTTATTCTCTTACATGATCTCTTAGAAAAGAAAATTCTAGGGATCATATAGATGTTTCTCTTATCCTATTTACTGCTTAACCTTTCTGAATTATAAGAATTTAGGGTGCTTGAGTGGATAGATTAGGTAAAAGCCAGTCTCACTGTTAACATAACTTTTTTCTGATAATTACTTGCAGACCTGTAGTCTTCCCATCATGTTTGTGTGTGTGTGTGTGTATAGTACTGGGATTGAACCCAGGAGTGTTCTACTTTCTGAGCTACATCCCCAATCCTTTTTTAAAATCTTAAAAATTTTTATTTTTATTATTTTTGAGACATGGGGCTTGCTATGTTGCCCAGTCTAACCTCCCTAGTAACTAGGATTCAGACATGTGCCACTACACCTGGCCTACTAACTGTCTTAATCAAAGACTACCTTTTAATTTTTTCTTCTACTTCAGAGCAAATTGGGAGAAGCGGCGAAAATAGGACTTGTAAAGTTACTACTTGGAAGAAAAATGGTGTTAACTGATGAAGTGTAGAAATTGGTGGTTTTTTTGTACCTGGAATTGAACCCAGGGATGCTTAACCACTGAGCCACATCCCCAGCCCCTTTAGAGACAGGGTCTCACAGAGTTTCTGAGTGCCTTGCTAATCTGCTGAGGCTGGCTTTGAGCTTGTAATCCTCCTGCCTCAACTCCCCGAGTTGCTGGGATTATAGATGTGTGCCACTGTGCCTAGCAAAATTGGTTTCTTTTTGTTGAAATATTTTAGACATAGGGGAAAATAGTTTTTTGTCACAAATTTTGAGAATACTTATTAGTGTAGAGCATTTTTAACTCCGAAGTATTTTCATGTCATATTCTCTCACTTTATCCTCACAAATCACTTAAAATGATTCAGTGATTTACAACTTATTTTTTGCCACTAAGGAGTTCTAGCAATTTCTATCTGAGAGAAAGTTTTAATAATCGTTTGGAATTTTGCTTGAGATAATTTTTCTAGCATCTCTCTTTTATTTTGTAGGTGTTTTATTACCAAGATGTTAAGTGCAGAGAAGAAATGTATGATAAAGATATCATCATGCTTCAGGTACCTGTTAAGTTACTTTTTATATTTATGACTTAACCTTGTAATAAGAGAAGATAGTTATTTTTAATTGTACTTGAAGTTTTCTCATCATTAAACTAAATGATATTGTAGAAATAGAAGGGACGCTACTGCATTATCTTTTGCAAACTTTGATTTTCTGACTGTACTGCTAGAGATAGTGTTTCTCTATTTAATATACAAGAAATGGGATGCTGGATTTCTTTCACAGATTGGTGCATCTTTAATGGATCCAAACAAGTTCTTGTTACTGGTACTTCAGAGATATGAACTTGCAGATGCTTTCAGTAAGACCATATCCACAAAAGACCAGGTAAACTACAGAAACTGACATGTGAATTAATTCCAAAGTAAATATTATTGTTACAATTTTATTCATATTTTAAAAGTTTATTTCTTTATGTATACAATTGGCTCTCTGTATCTGTGGGTTCTGTGTCTACAGATTTAACCTATATCTAAATTGTTTCTGTACAAATATGTAGACTTTCCCCCCTTATTCCCAAAATAATATAGTATAACAACTATTTATATAATATTTACATTGTATTAGGCATTAGTAATCTAAAGATGGATTAAAGTATATGGATGATGTGTATAGCTTAAATAAATACTACATTGTTTTATATAAGGGACTTGAGTATCCTTGGATTTTGATATCCTAAGAGGAGTGTTTCCTGTGTCCTAGAACCAAGTCCCTTCTCCCCTGTACTAAGGGATATCTCCAAAATTTTCATATATATGTATGGTATACATACATACACACATACATGGTTACACACACAAACTCTTTTTTACTCTAGAAAAGTTATAATATGTAGATTAACAATGAGAAATCATGTGAAACACAAAAGTGTTGAAATCTTTTATTTTTAAAACAAAAAAAATTACATCATTCTGTATTCTGTTTTATGATTTGCTGCCTTTGTTTAATGAAATATTATGGTAGATGTTTTCGTATTAAATGAATATACATTTATATCATCATTTTTTGCATCATTTCTAATGACTATAAAATTTTAGTATGTGAATACATTCTACTTTAGATTCCTATTGCTAAAGATGTTTTTCTAGTTTTTTGATCTTATGGACATCAGTACCTCTCTGTTTTAAATACTTGTCTAATTTTTTTGTTAAGATAAAGTCTTAGAAGTGTATTTGGTAGGTAAGACAGCATGCTCTTTCTAAAGGCTCTTAATACATATCAACAAGTTGCTCTCAGAAAAATTATTTCTATTTAGATTCTCCAAGTATATCCATCTCCAATGACATAGTATTTTTTTAGTTGTTCTATTTGATTTGAGAGGTAAAGAAGATATTTTAACTTTCAGGGTTTGGGATTTTTTGTTGTGGTGGTTGTTTCTCCTGCTACTGGGGATTGACTTCAGGGATGCTTAATCACTGAGCTACAGCTCTAGCCCTTTTTATTTCTTATTCTGAGACATGGTCTTGCTAAGTAAGTGAGACTTGTCTTAACTTGTGCCTCTTGCCTCAGTCTCCTGAGTTGCTGGAATTAACAGCCACACCACACCCTACTTAACTCAGTTCTTTCTCAATGAATTGATTATTTTTTCTTTCTTTTGTGGGGGGAGGGAGTATGGTAGTAGTGAATTATCAATTCCTGTCCTTTACCCTTTTCCTATTTTTGTAAGAGCTCCTTATACATTTTTTTTTTCAATTTGTAGTTCATCTCATGGTGTTTTCTAACATGTATATTGTTTTACTATTTGCAGTACTGTCTTAAAAAGTAACCTCTGTTGCTAGGGCTGTGGCTCAGTGGTAGAGTGCTTGCTTGCCTAGCACCTGTGAGGCACTGGGTTCGATTCTCAGCACCACATAAAAATAAATACAAATAAAAGTCCATCAACAACTACAAAATATTTTTTTAAAAAGTGACTTCTGGTTGTTTTGAATTCTTGAAATCACATTACTTTCTTTTTTTTTTTTTAATATTTATTTATTTTTTTAGTTGTAGGTGGACAGAATACCTTTATTTTATTTTTATGTGGTGCTGAGGATCGAACCCAGTGCCTCGTGCGTGCTAGGTGAGCACGCTACCACTGCGCCACAATCCCAGCCCCACATTACTTTCTTATTTCAAATTAGAAGTCATTTGCAAAAGGCCAAGGAATAGGACGTAAAACAGAAACTGATTTGTAGTCACTTTTTTACTTAGTAAAAATGAATATCTGATTTGATGCAGTATTTAAGGGAAGGGTACTCTGGTCACACCTATTTGAAACCAGTTTCTCACTTACCCAGTAAGAAGGAAGCCAATAGTAGTTGGAGAGTTAAGAATTAGAATTGATTTGTTGAGTTAGGATAAGTAGTGATACGAGGATAATGATAATGAAAACAGACAGTATTTAATAATTGTTATTCAGTACTTATTATGTGCCAAGTATTGTGAATTTTGTTGAATTTGAAATTATTAACCTTATAACTTTCTATTGTTATGCTCTGAAAGAAAATATTAGACTAGGTGGACCATGAGTCTGATCCAGAAATGCAAGATTTATGGAGGGTTTTGGTTCTTATGTAACTAATTTATTCTTTTTTCCAATTCTATAGGATTTGATTAAGCAATATAATACATTAATAGAAGAAATGCTTCAGGTCCTCATCTACATTGTGGGTAAGATTAAAACACAATGTTGAAAATAGAACATGGGTTATTCTTTGGAAAGAACATTAGTGTGAACTATACTTGATCATTTTACTTCTCTTCCAAATACTTAATAGAATATTAGTTGAGATTAATATGACAGATGTGTTTGATAGATTTTGAAACTTACTTTTTAAAAAGCCACAGATCTTACATCTTTATTTTGGGGGGCAGTACTGGAGATTGAATGCAGGAGCATTCTACCATTGAGCTATTTCCCCAGCTCTTTTTATTTTGAAACAAGGTCTTACTAAGTTTCTGGGACTAGACTGAAATGTGCAATCCTTCTGCCTCAGCCTCCCAGTTTACTGGGATTATAAGCATGTACCACCACACCCAGCTTACATCTTTATCTTTCAATACCTGATTTAAAATTTTTGGGAGTTTGAAAGCCTAGAAAATAAGTGTTCCAAATAGAAGTGTAGATTTTTAAAAACCTACTCATTTACTACTGAAAATTATATTTATATATGAAGCTTGAAGGTAACATAGTTCTAAGTAAGATATGTTTTCATCGTATCATTCTGTTAAATTACTTTCTGCAAATTTTGGCCATTCTTAGTTTCCTTAAAATTAGTTAGGGAAAGGAAGAAGAATATTCTTTGCCAGAAACATTTATCAAGTTATTATGACATTAACCTTCAGAAATTTAACCTTCAAAAATCTCTAATATGTACACTATTTTTAAATAATATAATTCAGCTAGCTGTAATTAATATTCTAACCTATTGAATACAAATATACACTATATCATAGTTTATTGATTTTTCTAGCTGGATGCATTCACTGTTTGCCATCATCTTGTTCTTGACTTCTCATTCTGCCTTTATTATTTAATTTCTTGCACCAAATGCTGTTTTAATAGTTCCTAGGGAGGATTCTAACCCTTACTTTTTTTGTCAGAGGGCTAGTTGATGGACCAGTTTTGATCTCAGTTGAAAATGTAGTTAGTAAGCCTTTATTGCTGAGTGAAACATAAATCTTTCAGGCAGCAAACTGTCTTCCTGTCTACAATATTTCAGTAAAACACTAGTAAATATTAGGTGTGATGGTGCATGCTTGTAATCCCAGCAACTTGGGAGGCTGAAGCATGAGAATTCCAAGTTCGAGGCCAGCCTCAGCAACTTAGCTAGACTCTGTTTCAAAATAAAAAGTAAAAAGGGGTCAGGATAGAGCTCAGAGATAATAGTAACCCTGGAGTAAATCCCTTGTACCACCAAATAAAAAATTTTAAAAAGACACTAGCCGCAAGGGGTGCCAAATTAAAAATGTGTAAAAAGATTTTGAAATTCATTATGTACCTTATCACATAATAAAAAATGGAAGAAATTTTTGTTTGTTCTTGCAATACTATATAAAAAATCTCTATTATGTACAAGATTTTTAATGTTTTACTTTTTGTTATTTTATTATGGTAATTTTTTAATTATATTTACCCAAATTTGATTGGGTGCTTTCTTCTATGTGGTTTGATTTTTACCTAATGCTTGATGTATTCCTGAGTGTAGGTTCATTACTTTCAGAAATTAACATTTGTATTTCAACAAAAATCTCTGATTTTGCAATAAGTAAACATAAAGAAGTAAAAAAATATTTGGATTAGGAATCAGAAAATCTAGTTTTGGCCTTGATATTAACTATCAAAAGCATGCCATTTATATTTTTTTGGGCCTCAGATTCCTGATTAATAAAATGTAGAGGAAATCTACAGGATCTCTAAAGTTTCTTCTATCTCTAAAATTCTAGGGAGTTCTCTTTTTGGTGAAAAAAGATGAAGATTACGAAATGATCTAAAGTTGTAAAGGTGAATGAGTGTTGGTTATGAATTCACTTAACAAAATCATTCTATGGGAAATTTGTAAAATTAATTGAACCTCTTAGTCAAAAGAGTTTCTTTCTTTGTAACTCTGTTATAGATACCAGTTCTTTGTACAGATGTTGTAGTGTTGAAAATCAGTGATGAAATAAGACTAGATGTTGTAGATCCTCTTGAAGCAATGGGATTAGATATCGTGAAGTTCCCATAGTTAACTATTTCCTCTGTCCATTTGGCAGTTTATTCCAATGAAAAATGGAAGCCTGACCATGTGGGCATTTTTGTAACACCAGTCATTCCTGATTCATATTACTGTTTTGTCATCTAACTCATAAAGACATTTTAAGTGTTTTGTTTTTCAGTTTTCACTTTGTTCTTTCTTATATAACAAGTAGAAACAAAATTGAGGAAGATCTTGAAAGAAAAGCTATTCAGTGATGGCCACTGCTCATTTGCTCATTCACATGCCATCTGCCTTGTTTTCTGGATTAGAAACACATGCTAATTTAATTGAGGGGCCTTGTTTATAATGTGTGAGTATGTGTATGTATACGTATGTGTATGTGTGTTTGTGTGTATGTGTGTATAAGTAAGTTAAAATAAGCCTGAATTCTCCTTCAGGTCACTCAGGTTTCCTCTGTTGTTCAACAAATAGACTCTTGTTCAGAGTTGGGAAAATGTTAAAATAATTTGTGGTCCCCCTTCTTACAGACTTCACTTAGTGCAATGTTCTATGTATAAGTGCACCTGACAGGAAGAGATTTAAATAGAAATAAATTAATTTTTCTACTTTGTCTTTTTTTAAATTTTTCCTTTTTTTCTTGTTTTCTATTAGGAGAGCGTTATATACCTGGAGTGGGAAATGTGACTAAAGAAGAGGTCACAATGAGAGAAATTATTCACTTGCTTTGCATTGAACCCATGCCACACAGTGCCATTGCCAAAAATTTGCCTGAGAATGTAAGTCTAACTTTGTTGGGTTTGTTTTTTCCCCCTTCACCTCAAAATGGGATGGTTTTCTTTTTCTTTAATAGGAAGCAACTTCAAGTATCAGGAAAATTTATTGAGCAAAAAGCTATAAATTTTTTACCTTATAGATGTAAACCAAGACCCCATCTCTTAAAAGACTGACTAAATAAATAAAAGAAAATAAACTTAATTTCTTTTATTTATTTATTTTTTATTAATTTATAAACTTAATTTCTAAATGTAAGTTGTTTACTAATTCTTACAAGACTGTGGATATCTATGAACTTAATAGCTTAAATATGTATTTATCCTGATTTTAAATGATTTCATAAAATACAAGGTACTGTCTTCAAGGAAAAAAAAGTTAAGGTCACCAAAACCTTTTGCAGAAGTTAGAATACATTGGGACATCTACACATGTGTTTTGCTATAAATTTCTTGTCGCATTCCATTTATTCTGTAACATTGGTTTTAGGGAGTAATATAGGCATGTACCTAAATGTGGACAGTGAACATATCACATTCAAAAAAATTGTCATTTCTTTGAACTATTGGTAATGCTGTGTGGTGTGTGTGTGTGTGTGTGTGTGTGTGTGTGTGAACACACATAAAGGCAAACTTAGATAACATTTCTTACTTGGTTTACACATAGATCTTAACTCCTAAGAAGTTGGTCCACCACAATGTACCTAATGGTTTTAGATGTAACTTTTTATACTAGAAATTGATCTTTTAATTTATTGTTTACAAAGTAACTTAAGAGATGCAGTTGAAAATGTATTTCAGTTCACAGTAAAAGAAAATCAATACGTAAAGGTAAAAATGACAAAAATATTGTTTCAACAGGAAAATAATGAAACTGGCTTAGAGAATGTCATAAACAAAGTGGCCACATTTAAGTAAGTGCCTAATATTTATGCTTATTCTGAGAGGTAGATTGATCTTTGTTCTTATGCTATGGATACTTTGTAGAAGCTCTGAAGTTCTCTCCAGAATTCCCAAGAATGGAATACAGATTAGAAGGGGTGAGAGTGAGGGACACACAGTAGGCACCCAGTATATTTTTGTTGAAGAAATTAGTTTTGGGGGAAGGTAGATGAAAAGTACCTATTTATGGTACTAGGTGATTTAGTCAATAAACTTTCCTAATAGTCTCTCTCCTCAGTTTGAAGCTATGACTTTATTGTTTCATAAATTTTATTTACATGCTAATTTTAGATTTTTCTTTAGTAGAGTTAAAACATGCATTTATAATCCTTTCATTCTTTGGGATATATTAAATGGGAATAAAATCTTAATTGGATTAATTCTTGGAATTTGAAAAATTGATACTGGTAGTGAATTTCTACTTGTCCCCTTTTTTTGGTGGTGATGGGGATTGAACCCAGGGCCTTGTGCCATGCTAGGCAAGCACTCTACCAACTGAGCTATATCCCCAGCCCTGAATTTCTACACGTTATAGTATTTTATTTATAGATAAATTATTAGTGTCAGACAACTTATAAGAGAGGATAAAGCTTGTCTTTTGCTCTATGTTAAGTGGTATGTTTAGAATTGGGCAGAAACCCAAAGCTACTTAATGTTCTGAACAAACATAGTATATTCCTTTTGGCTTTGGTGCTTTTCCTTATAGTACCATACACAGGATTCAGCACTACTTTCACCTACAGTTTACTAAGGATGTGATATCTCCCTACCATTTTATATTTGACCTTTGACAATGCACAATGTGCTATAGTTCACTGCAGTTTACCTCTCTATTTTCTATCTATTTAGGAAACCAGGTGTATCAGGCCATGGAGTTTATGAACTGAAAGATGAATCATTAAAAGACTTTAACATGTACTTTTATCATTACTCCAAAACACAGCATAGCAAGGTAGGAAAAAGTATCTCCTTCAGTAAATAGACCTACAGTACTTCATAGTTTTTTATTTTTACTTTTCATTGTCGACGGACCTTTATTTTTTTTCCATTTATTTATAAGCGGTGCCGAGAATCAAACCCAGTACCTCATGCATACTAGGCAAGTGCTCTACCACTGAGCCCCAGCCCCAGCCCCTGCTTTATATTTAAGTCTACAGAAAAGTTCCTGATTCTTATGTAGTTTCATACTAGTCCTCATTAATAGAAGGTATCTTCCCCAAGAAATTAAGATTGAATCAATAATGTTATCTAGTGTATAGGCAATATTCAGATTTTCCTGATTGTACTAGAAATATCCTTTATAGCTGTCTAGGGGGAAGAGGATTCAGTGAAGCATCATGCATTTCATGATCATGCCTTTCATTTGGTTGTCATATTTTGTTAGCTTCCTTTAATTTAGAATAAGTGTTATGTCTGTTTTGTCTTTTATAACATTGACTTTTCTGCAAAGTACAAGCTAGTTGTCTTTTAGAATATCCTACATCCTGCATCAGACTAATAGTATTCAATTTTTGGCAAGAATGCTTACATAGGTGATATCTTGCATCACATCAATAAGCACGTAATATCTATTAGTTCCCTGAAGGATGATGTTAAGTTTGATCACATAGTTGATCCCTGATTTTGTCCTTAAAAAATAACTTACTGACCATCACATAGTGTCACATACAAAATAGGTACTAGGGAACTATTTTAGACTAAATAGAATAAGGACTAAACACTTGATGTGGAACATTTGTCATCTATTTTTCAGTGGCTTTCCCTAGGACAGCTATTTTGTTTCTAGGATAAGGTAGCATTTGAATACATGCTTCAGCATGTAAAGTATTTTAGTAGATGGGTGAATCTTTTCTGCCTACTTTTAGATATTTCTCCGTTTTGTGCTTGCTAATTTTGTTGTTTTTGTTTTAAATAGGCTGAACATATGCAGAAGAAAAGGAGAAAACAAGAAAATAAAGATGAAGGTAAAAAGTGAGATTCTGAATTGACTCATTTTGCTTTTGGGGAGGTCTGTAGTTTTTGTATTATATTTTGTTTTTGTTGGTTTTGGAAAGTAGACAACTAAAGAAAGTTCAGTGAACATTTTGCTTGTTCACATATTAAGATGTGGCCAACATGAATGGTGATAAAATTTAAAATGATAGCAAGTGGAGATTATTTTGGGAGACTGACATAGTAACTTTCATTTTCCTTGACATGGATATTTTCAGTGGTATAAAACTAGCAAAAAAATCATGTGTTTTGCACATAACCTTTTTTTTTTTTTTACTTTGCAAATTAATTTAGTATGCAGAATAACCCCAAAAATGTATCTGTTTGTCCCTTTTCCTGTATATCCCCCACCCTCTGTAGCACTGCCACCGCCACTACCTCCTGAGTTCTGTCCTGCTTTCAGCAAAGTTGTGAACCTCCTCAACTGTGATATCATGATGTACATCCTCAGGACCATATTCGAGCGGGCACTAGATACAGATTCTAACTTGTGGACTGAAGGGATGCTTCAAATGGTATGTTTACCTGAAACATTTTCTCTTTCTTGAGTCCTAGAGATCTTCGGGATCTGGAGAAAATCCCTGGTTTAACTTCAGTCAGAACCATATATGGAGTACCTGATAAGTAGGGGTTATTAACATAGTTTACGTGTGCTTAAATATTTTTAGTGATACATTCTCATGTATCCCAACTCTTGGGAACCATTTATGTTTTTAAAAGCTCACAAAAAAACAGGTCTACCAGCCGGGTGCAGTGGCTCAAGCCTGTAATCCCAGCACTTAAGGAGGCTGAGACAGGAGAATTGCGAGTTCAAAGCCAGCCTCAGCAACGACGAGGCACTAAGCAACTCAGTGAGACCCTGTCTCTACATAAAACACAAAATAGAGCTGGGGGTGTGGCTCAGTGGTCGAGTACCCCTGAGTTCAATCCCCAGTACCCAAAAAAAAAAACAAAAAAAAAAAACAGGTCTACCCATGATAGTAATAAAGTGGCATGTCACCATTGCATCAGGATTTTTAAAAAATATTTTATTTTACTTATATTAAAAGAAAACAACATAATTAAGATTTGAAGACAAACTGGTCTAGGCTTGAATCATGTATTTCCCCATTTCCCATATAAGAGCAAATAATGCTCTTCTTATTAGAAAATGAATATAATTATTTTA
Organism: Geosciurus inauris; assembly: GCA_004024805.1. Classification (NCBI taxonomy): domain Eukaryota; kingdom Metazoa; phylum Chordata; class Mammalia; order Rodentia; family Sciuridae; genus Geosciurus; species Geosciurus inauris. The sequence continues at coordinate 52,185 of PVHX01001839.1, forward strand.
TAGAGTTGCTATGAGAGTTAACTCAGATAGAAGCAGTTTTTTTGTTGTTTTTCTTTTTCATTTTTGTTTTATGTACTGGGGATTTAACCCAGGAGCAGTTTACCACTGAGCTACATCCCCAGCCTTTTTTATTTTTTATTATGAGGCAGGGTCTTACTAAGTTACTGAGGGCCTTGCTAAGTTGTTGAGGTTGGCCTTGAACTCATGATCCTCCTGTCTCAGCTTCCCGAGCTGCTGGGATTACAGGGATGCCACTGTGTCTTGCAGTAATTTTTTTCTCAATACTGTTACAATTACCTAATCATGCCACTTTGTAGTAGCTGTAACTGGATGTTTATTTAGCACTTACTTAAAGTTTTTTCCTTGATTGTTGCTGGTCTGCAGTCTCTCAATGCTGTATGTGTATCTCAATTTTTGTTACAATGGATACATGCAATATAAAACTCCATACTGTAGAGACGTGTTTGAAATTGATTTAAAATTTCCATGTCTCCTAGTGCCCAGTATAGTAGATGCACACTTAAAATTTTGCATATTCTGGAAATCATTCCAATAGCACATAATAGGTCTGGCTCATACTTCATGGCTGCATATTCCATTGCATAGGTATACTATCATGTATTTAGTCAACTATTAATAGACATTTAGTTTGGTTTTAGGTCTTTGCTGAAATACACAACATTAATAGACATCTTTTTATACTTAAATAAATGTAT